>CAUYQV010187753.1:0-33282 GCA_963574575.1 Galagoides demidoff
AGGTGCATGACTAACAGATGCACAAAAAAATGCTCATCATTTTGGGTGGCACCTGTGGCTCAAAGGAGTAGGGTGCTGACCCCATATACTGGAGTTGGTATGTTCAAACCCAGGCCCAGCCAAAAGATGCAAAAAAAAAAATGCTCATAATCTTTAATCATCAGAGAAATGCAAATCAAAAGCGATTTAAAATATCATCTAACTCCAGTAAGAGTGGCTCACATAACAAAATCCCAAAACTACAGATGTTGGTGTGGATGTGGAGAAAAGGGAACACTTCTGGATGCTGGTGGAAGTGCAAACTAATACATCCCTTTTGGAAAGAAGTATGGAAAATACTCAGGGTTCTAAAAGTAGATCTGCCATTTGATCCTGCAATTCCTCTACTAAGTGTATATCCAAAAGACCAAAAATCACTTTACAACAAAGATATTTGAACCAAATTGTTCATTGCAGCTCAATTCATAATAGCCAAGTCATGGAAGAAGTCCAAGTGCCCATTGACCCATGAATGGGTTAATAAATTGTGGTATACATATACCATGGAATATTATGCAGCCTTAAAAAAGAGGAGACTTTACCTCTTTTACTTTTACATGGATGGAGCTGGAACATATCTTACTTAGTAAAATATCTCAAGAATGGAAGAAAAATATCCAATGTACTCAATACTATTATGAAACCAATTTACAATCACTCACACTTTCATATGAAGAATAGATCACAACTATGACCCAGGATGAAGGAGGGGGGAGGAGAGATGAGAGGGGAGGAGGAGATCAGATTGAAGGAGGGTGAATGATGGGATCACACTTATGGTGCATAAATGCAAGGGTACATGTTGGATCTATTAAGTATAGAGTATAAATGTCTTAACACAATAATTAAGTAAACAAGATGAGGTATATATTAACCAGTGTGATGTAAACATTCCTAATTCTGTATGAAGTTAGCACATTGTCCCATAAATGGGGTACAATTACTAATATGCTTGAGTCTCTCCTGTTTTCTATTCATTTCATCTGTTCTTTATTGTCTTTTACCTCTTTTTCTGTTTTCTTGTGGGTTAATCAAGCTTTTTTATGATTCCACTTGATCTCTCTTGTTATTTTAATAAGTACAATATTTTCACTTGATACTATCATTATTTATTTTGTAGTTTACATCTTTATAGTATACATCTTTATTTGATCATAGTCTACCTTCAAGTGATAATATATCACTTCATATACTATATAAGAACCTTAGAATAGTATACTTGTCTCCTTCTTGTCTTTAAGCTATTATTGTCATCCATTTTATTTATACATGCATTATAAATTCCGTATAACTTTATTATTTTGTTTAAACAAAATATTTTATCTTTTAAAGAGCTTTAAATAGTAATCATATACTTATTCCATACTGTTACCATTTCCAGTGCCCTTCATTTCTTTGTGCAAATCCAGATTTCAATCCAATACTATTTTCCTTCTGCCTAAAAGACTTCCTTTAACTTTTCTTATAGTTCAGGTCTGTGGGTGATAAACTTGTTCAGCTTTCATGAATATAAAAATTTCTTTATTACTTCATATCTACTATTTGTTTTTTTGGCATTATCTATTAATAGTTGGCTGTTAAACTAATCCATTGAACTTTCCATTTCATTGATATTTTTCATGTTTACATTTCTTTTTCTGTTTGTTTTGTGCTTTTTTGTTTTAAGATGGAGTCTCACTCTGTTGCCTAGGCTACAGTGTCATGGTGTCATAGCTCACAGCAACCTCAAACTCCTGGGCTCAAGTGATTCTGCTGCCTTTTCCTCCCAAGTATGTGGGACTATAGGCACCCACCATAATGCCTAACTAATTTCTATCTTTTCTTAAATTCCACCTGCCTTAGCCTCCCAGAATGCTGGGATTACAGGCATGAGCCACTGTGCTCAGCCCATTTCTACATTTTTTTTGGTATGTTTTCCAATTTAAATGGTTATTTTCATACACATGCTCTTTAATTCCCCTTATTTCTGTAAATAGACTCACTTTGTCCTATATTTAGTAACTCAACTTTTTTAAGTCTGCATAGGCCTGCTTCTTCTATTCATTGTTTCTGCTGGCTTTTGCCTATTTTACCTATTTGTGACTTGTAATTGTGAACTTATATCCCCTGAAACTATCTCTGAGCTCCTCCAAGACAATCTGTTTTGCATCCTAGTCACCTAGAAGACACTTAAAACAAGTATCACTTTAAATTTGCACCTGGGGACGTTTTAGACCACCCAAGATGTATGAACAAACCAGTGTAAGGGATACTTATAGATATATTTAGATTGATAAATAGATATATATTCATTCTCAAGGGAGATGTTTTCCCTCAGGATATATTATCTTCCTTGCTGTTCTCATGGATGCAGGGATTGGAGTCCACTCTTACGCTGAGTCTGTCCTTCCACGTCCCACTTTTTGAGGTCTCCTCATGGCCCTCCTACCTTGGGAAGACCCTAAGTTTTATATTCTCTTCTACTGCCCCTTCACTCCAGCTGTGAAAAAAGCAAACTTCAATTTGACATTCAGTGAGTATCTTAAGGGTAAAAAGTGGCATCAGTGCTCTAATTACGTCTTTAGGTTTCCACTTTCATTGTAGTGTTTTTGCACTTGAGAACTCTGAATTACTATGTAGCTCACTGACACATCTTCTGAAAATAGTTCTTGATATGTATTCCAGAAATGTTAGTTGTTTTCATGTGGTCCTTATAAGCCATACTGCAAGAAATAAAATTCTTTCAACTTGTCTTTTAACAATACATGGTACCCATATATCCCTACCTGATCCAGAGGGAATAGAGAGAGGACACACACACACTTAGGAACCAGGCTGACCTGAGATCAAGCCTCCAAACACCAGCAGTATGACCCCCATAGCTTATTTACACTCTGTGCCTCAGTTTCTTAATAGGGTTGGTATGATAATTAAATGAAGTACTGTATGCACAGCACTAAAACAGGGACTGACACTACTATGGATGATTTCTTCCTGTTATTATCTGAAAAAGTTGTAATCATGAGTCTAACAGCACACATCTTACCCAATGCTCCAATAATTCCAGCCCACTCTACCATGCTCTCACTCACACTCACACTTATAGTGATGGAGAGAAATCAACTATGACCTATTTCCTGGACAACAAGCCCAGCTGTGGTCACAGAGAGGCCCCAAGTCCAGAGCAGAGTGCTGGTGAATAATGTCATCAACATGCAAAGCCTGAGTGGAGAACACACAGCCTTTTTACCATAAGAAATATAAGAACAAGCATAAACACAAAACAACCATGAAATTTAAACACATGAGTTTAACTTTTGTAATTTTTATGGTGAGCAGTCATCATTTGTCCCAACAGCAACCTAAGTCAATAGTCCTGATTATTCAAAATTGCAAAGTTGTAAAAATGTTCTTTTTCTTGAAAGCTTATTCATTTTATCTTCACAGAACAGGGATATCTGTAAAGCCTTGGACCAACAACTTGGTCCAATTTAGCTTTAACTTATAAAAGTTAGGAGATGGCAGATTAAATTCCTTATGCCATATTATAAATTCAATAAAGGTTAATTAAAATACAACACACAAAACAAACTTCAGCTATTATCCTTATTTTGGAAGACCATTTAAGATTAAACAAACAGAAACCAAAAAATTCCACAAAGTGTGTAAGAATAGTTTCCCTCCCTTTAAGGGTGCTGATTTCAGCATCTCTGTTAACTAAAACACTGAAAAACAATTCACCACTTCCACAAAAATCTAACATATTATTGAAAGTCAAACTACTAAACTAGTAAATGTGGGAAAGGATGTTAGGCTTACAGAGGAAAACCCTTAAGACTTAAATATTAGATAGTTTACAAGTGAAGACTGTGAACATATGCTTGCTACTAGGATTATGCTCAATTTATACTTTTCAATATGAGATTTTATTTCCTGACACATGTACTAGACACAACGTACATATTTTATTTTTATAGTACCACTCAAAAAGATAAAAGTACTCTTTTATACAATACTTGGCATGTTTTTACTGCCTGGAGAGTCATAGGATGTTCAAGCTGGAACACATGTTAGATATGATTTGGATTCAAAGATGGTCAACTCTTTTTATTTCCACTTCATTTCAAAATAAAATATTTGACAGGACTCCAATACTTAAAATAGATCAGAATTTGTTTTATGGAGTATTTCTGTTTCCTAAAGTAATAGTGTATCTTTGCCTGCACCAAAATGGCCCAGGAGATTAAACTAGGAAAATGAGCAGTTTATGTTCAAGAAGCTCTGCTCTTTTTCTTCCCTTAAGAACAAGTATTTGGCAATACAACTTTTCTATCAGCAAAGATAATTATGCCATTTAGGATGATAATGTCACTATACTTAGAGTTCAAGCAAGGAAAACTGAGGAAATGTATATGAGGGGCCCTGGCATGTGGAACATGGGCATGGAGGCAACACATCCTGGTGGCACCAGCAAGTAAGCTACATAAGGAAAAAGCATTCTCACCACACCTGTTGCAGTAGGAGACAGAGATCTCTGGAAGTACAAAACCAGTGATTGTACACAAAAAATCTTTGCCACAATGTCCTTGGCAGAGGACAGCAATGTATTGTTGTGAAGTTATTAAGCTCATTACTTCTGTCACAAAAAAGAAAGAAAATACATTTATACCCACCATGTGGTCACGTGGAATGTATTAAGCCAGTGTTTTTCAGCCATTTTTATCTCACAGCACACTTGAACCTATAGTTAAACTTCTACAGCACACTTAAATTACATTGATTAAAAAAAAAAAGAATATACTTACTGTGCTTTGATTTTCTTTTGAAAATAATGTCTTTAAAATTTTAGTAGCACATCCAAGATCCTCTCATGGCACACCAAGGTGCCAAGTCACACAAGTTAAAAATCACTGTATTAAGTCCTTATTATAAATAAGCAGCAAGATAGAGCCACACAGGATGCAGGGAGTCCAGCAGCACAGGCCAGCACAGCCAATGGGGGAGCAGAGAGGATGCTTTGGGCTTCCATGGGACTCCCTCCTCAGCAGACCCAGGCTCTGTGAATCTGGTTTCTTTTCTTTGAAGAAATAAGATGTTTTTGCACACTTTTTAGAATCAAGATTAAAAGGTAAATCCATTGTAATGATCCCATGCAGCAGAGAGAAAATTGGACCCCACTTCAGATGTAATTAATTAATAAGAATTTATTGATGATTTGATACACCTGCAGGGAGCTGATGTTGTGGTCAACATGCAGCCCCAACTAACAACTCAAAAGCATTTATATATTATTAATATTGCTGATGCAAGCAAGCTCACTAATACAAAAGCCAAGATGTTGCAATTAGCCAAATCAGCACAGCTCAGGGGTCACTAAGTAAGGGGTACATATTGCCTCATGGGTTCATGGATCACAAGATAGGGGTCACATAAGGGATACACAGTTCAGAACAAGTTGAGAAATTTTCCAAAAAACTTGGGACTTTCCACAAGCTTCTTCTGGCTTCAACCCCTCCCTGTGTGCTTCTTTATCTTTAGGCCCTTCGCTTAGGACTACACCCCTATGGGGACTTAGAAAGACTTAAAAGAGATTTCTGTTTCAAGGATAAGGGGCTCAGTTACTACAGAGGGCTTGATCATTACATTCCTCCCTGGTTTTACCAAAAAATCAAACCCTTGATTCATCCGAGTCATCTGGGATCAGTTGGTATTCGGTGTTCAGAACCATCAATTTTATGGACTTGAGCCTCTGTTGTATGAATGCCACCAAGCGGTTGAGAATAATAGGGCCATAAGTTAATCCAATTAAAAGGAGAAGGAGTGGACCTGCCACAGCTGATATGAGAGCTGTTAGCCATGGGGACCAATCAAATAAATTTTCATAACAGTTATTTTCTCTTTTGCGTTGTTCTTCTTTCATATGTTCTTCCTGACTAGGGTTAAACTGTTTTTTATAACTCCAGAGTGGTTAGCATAATACCAAGTTTCTCCCAAGGTGATGCAAAAACCCCCTTGTTTTAAAAAAAAGCAGGTTTAGGCCTCTCCTGCTCTATAGGGCTACTTCACAGATTTCTCTAGACAGGTGACAGAAGCCTCTAGATTTTGAAGATCTGAGTCAACTTGGGTTATAAGGGCTTTAAAACCTGGGCTAAAGGGTCCAGTGGCTAGGGCTGTGGTGCTCATGGCTACAGAGCCTGCTAATCCTATGCCAATTAGTAAAGGTATTAGAATGGGGGCTCTGGTTTGCCTTTTAGGCCAAAGAAATGCTCTCAGAGTAAATATAAACTTGGGGAATGATGTGAGTTAGTATACAAATTTGGGGAGTGTTATATACAAATAAAACATTCACACAAGGGGTTAAACCAGTAGAGCATGCAAACTAGGTCCGTTTGGGGGCTAAAAAAATAATAGGAGGAACTCTCTGCGGGATGGGCAGAACTTAAGAGTTAGATATTTTATGGGGGCCTCTTCACAGGGCTTCCTCACAGCCTGGCAGCTAGGTTCCCTTATCCCAGAAATTGAGAAAGAATGTTTAATATGGAAGCCACAGTTATTTTATAACTTCATCTTGAGAGTGATAATCCTATCACTTCTGTCATATTTTATTCATCAGAAGCAAGTTAATAAGTCCAGTTCACACTCAGGGCAGAGAATTACACAGGTTCTGAATACAGGAGGCAGAGATCATTGAGGGCTAAGAGACTACCAACCACCTCTTTGATTTTCTTTATCAGTTTCTCATTGTCAGCATAGAGCATATTTTATTAGACTTGTATCTAGGTATTAATTTTTTAGGCTCTTATAAATGGCACTTCAAAATCTTTTTAACTTTCAGTTATTCATTACTGTCTTTAAAGAAATGGATTGAAGGAAATTCTAAACTCAGCTTTCTAAAGCCTGACATATTGACTAGACATTGCAAAACAAATCAGAACATAGGAATGACTCTTCCAGCACAGAAGTGTGTACTTAATACATTCGGAACCAGTGGAGCTAACAATATTCTGATTGCCACCTCAGTTGCTGATGAAGGCATTGACATTGTGCAATGTAATCTTGTCATCCTATATGAGTACATGGGCAATGTCATCAAAATGATCCAAACCAGAGGTAGAGGAAGAGAAAGAGGTAGCAAGTGCTTTCTTCTGAAATAAGAAGAAAAAGAAGAATAAAATAAACCTATACAAAGAAAAAATGATGAATGACTCCATCTTAAACCTTCAGGCATGGAACAAAGCAGTATTTAAAGGAAAGATTCTCCATATACAGATTCATGAAAAATTCCTCAGAGATAGTCAAGCAAAACCAAAACCTATACTTGATAAAGAAAATAAAAAACTGCTATGCAAAAAATGCAAAGCCCTGACATGTTACACAACTGATATAAGAGTGATAGAGGACTCTCATTACACTGTGGTCAGAGATGCTTTTAAGGAATGCTTTGTGAGTAAACCACACCCCAAACCAAAGAAATTTTCAAGTTTTGAGAAGAGAGCCAAGATATACTGTGCCAAACAAGACTACAGCCATGACTGGGGAATCCATGTGAAGTATAAGACATTTGAGATTCCAGTCATAAAAATTGAAAGTTTTGTGGTGGAAGACATTGCGACTGGAGCTCAGAAACTTTACTCAAAGTGGAAGGAGTTTCACTTTGAGAAGATACCATTTGATGCTGCAGAAATGTCCACATGATGTAGGGTCTCAATCCTTAGCTGTAGGCAATAGGTGAATTTGAGTGAAGCAGCAACTAACTTAGTGGGTACAATTGTGGATTGCTTATACCACTGTGAAGTTATTTTACCTAAGGCTTGTATTGTATTGAATATTTACCACTTTACACCGTCTGTTTATTATTTAACAGTTTGTACTATCATATATGCAAAGCATGAATGGACTGCGTAACTGAATAATTTGTAGGCCAACAGAACTCAACAGTACTTCAGAAAAATTAAAAAGCTTAACCTCTGCTTCCGTCCTCCTGTTGGGGCAAACTGCTAGTGAGCACACAGTAACCACTCCATGCACAGGAAGACAGCCAAATCAAACTGGGATAGATGGATGAGTGAGTGGAACATAGAAAGGTTTTCCATGCCTCCTTTGTTAACCTACTGTAAACTGGCTTTTGTCCTTAACTGTCTACTAATGTTTTTCTTTTCAAGGTTAGCATTCACTCTGGTTGCTACACCCATTTGGTACTTCTTGACCCTTCTATTTGATCTCTGCATTTTTGGTCCCATTAGCACTTCTGTCTTGAAACTCTCCTTGGCTTCTATTCTAGTTCTATTTGGTCTTTTTCATTGGTTTTGCTTTTATTGCTTTAGTGTTGTAATCCCAAAGGTTCAATATGTATTTTATTATACATCTTTCCCTCTTAATCTGCACCATTGTTCTCTTTGATCATCTCAAGGCATTTTCCAGTAACAGTTGATGTTCAACACATGGACTATTTTGAGTTAGGTCGCTTGGATGGTAGTGATGAGGCAGTTTAATTTGGCTGTCCTTCCTTTAAAAAATTATTTGTCTAAAGGGCATTTTTATGTCACTTAGCAAGGTTTGCTGATGCTTCGGAGAGCTTGGTTAGGTATTTTGTGTTCAGGGAAGGCTCTATAGTAATTAAACTGTCTTCCTGAAACAGATTCAGATTACTGGTTTGTAATTCATCAGGACCATTAATGGCTAAAACAAAACTCCAAAGATGGTAAAGTACTATGTCCAACCCATATGTCCACATAACTCTTTTTAAGTAGCACCTACTTACATCTGAGAGCTATCTGGAGACCATCCAAGCAAAGCACAGCCAGCCACTCAGACTATGCAGATCCACCCTGGACATCAATGAGGTGACACACTATAGCTGCCTCCCTCTCCATGTGATTTCAGGAGCAGTGGTTTGGGCAGGGAGCCAGAGAAACTTGCCAAGGGTTAATGGAAGGTTTTCAATAAAAATGTATGAAAATTACATGATATATAGTAGCTGCTTGATAAATTACTAGTGTATTCTTAGTAAGATACAATAATAATGGGATTTAAGCTAAAAAAAAAAAAAGAGTTGGATATTTTGTAAACAATTGTTTCAGTAAGGAGAGGTGGGTAAGGGGTATCTTGGGGATGTGACACACCACCCTTGACCTTGCAGGTCTCCTAATGTTAAGGTAGGTGTGGAACCCCATGTACATATACTGCTGTTTTGTTTTAACATATTGGTTGAGGAGTTTATTATCTGGGTTGGGGAATGTCCAAGGGTTGCATTGGTACCTACTCCTACATAATATAGTGGGGCCGGGTTGAAGCAAAGCCAGCAATCATTTGTTAAATTTGTATTTGTAATATTTGCAAAGTTATATACTGCATCTAAAAGAGTAAATATGGGAGATGCTCCAAGGGATACAGGTGGAGTTCCTATACTAGTATGATTTGGGGCTTGGTTGGAACTGATGGGGCTTGGGGCTGGTGTAACAGCCCGGGGTGACTCCACGTTGAGTATAAGGTTCGGGCCTATTGGTCTAATAGGAGGTGGTCCAGGAATTTTCTGAATACTGAGCAAGAAACCGGGGTCCTGCCCACTAACATATAATCTAATTCCCCAAGTTAAACCCATTTGCCAATCTACAAGCTCCCAATCCTGGACAGCTAGGCTGATAGGATTGCAATGACAATTGTGAGCAGAGGTAGCGGTGCTGTGCAGCCTGCGAAATTCTATCTGTGGATTCTCAGCTGACCCCCATGATGTCACAATTTCACAGCCCCAGTTTTTACAATAGTAGTCTCCTGCATCCCCACAAATTTCTCCACCTAATTTAATTGCAGGACATAGGTAAAAATCAGTATCTCTGAGTTCTCAGGCATAGTATCGGTCCATGCAGCTCCAGATTGTATCCCCCTTCCCTGTGTACCTCTAGCATGAGGCTTCAGTCCCACTGTAGCCAAATAGAGTGCAGAGGTTAAAGAAGACGATTGGCTGGTAATAGTTGTCGGAGACGCTGCCGTCATTGTTGTAGGAGAGGCTCCAGAATTCCATGTCTGAGATATGGGCTACTTCAGTGCTGTCTTCGGTTTGAGAGAGAATCCAGTCATAGGGGGTGGGTTGGTGTGGGTTGTAGTGACTGCTTTGTCTGCTGGCTCCTTGGATGGCATAACACAAACTGGTGAGGATAAGGAAGGAGATCAGCACAGCTGAAGTTTTAAGGGACCCTCGGTGGGTTCGAGGTGCCATGTCAAGGGGATATGGTCCTCGGTGGCCTTCTTAGTGTGGCTGTAGTGTATCCACAGCCTCTTTCCTTCAACTTTAATGGCTGTTGGGGAAGTTAAAATAACAGGGTAAGGCCCTTCCCATCATGGGGTTAGAGTTTCAGGGTTATGTCTTTTTACCCAAGCCCAACCTCCAGGTTGGAGGTTATGCAGCTGCTCCAGGGTACCAGTGGTCTCAAGTTTGGAAGGCTGAATGGCATCCTGGAGGTCTCTGCATAGTTTTTGCAGGACCTATAATGAACTTCAAAGCTTATGGTTATGGATTGGGGCTAATAGCTCATCGGTTAATTTGGGGTATATTGGGGGTGGAGCTCCATGGATTATTTCAAAAGGAGTTAACCCTTGGACTTACAAGGGTTAAGGAGTACACCAGGTCCTCAATAGGGTGAAGGGAAGGAGGTCCACCCAGTTGCCACCAGTTTCTATGTGCAATTTAGTTAAAGTTTCCTTTAATGTTCTATTCATCCTTTCTACCTGCCCTGAACTTTGAAGCCTATAGGCACCATGTAATTTCCATGTAATGTTTAAGGTGGCCGCCAGGTTTTTATAAACTTGGTTATGAAGGCCAGGCCATTGTCAGACCCCAGGGTGAGGGGCAAGCCAAATCGTGGGATAATATCAGTGAGAAGGTGCTTTGCCACTGTCAAGGGTGTTTCCTTTATGCATGGAAATGCTTCTGGCCATCCTGAAAAGGTATCAGTTAAAACCAATAGGTATTTATACCCATACCAACCTGGCTTGATTTCGGTGAAATCCAATTCCCAGTGTTCCCCTGGGTTAGCTCCCCAGAAACATGATTGCATGTGCTGAGGCACTTGGGCAGCATTCACTTTGTTACAAGGGAGGCACCTGGAGGCCGCATCTTTAGTCCATTTACAAAGACATGGAATGTACAGGTGCTTGGAGGTAAGTTGGTTGAGTTTCGTGGCCCTGAGGGTTCCATGATGTAATTAGTCAACAAGGTGTCTTCCCAATACTTCTGGGAGGAAGGGACGACCATCAGGGCAGATGAGCCAGTCCTAGGGGCCTGCTAAACAGTTTAGGTGCTTGCTTTTCTCTTTGTCAGTCTCTAAGTAACTAGTGAAGATGGTAGCAAGTGATCTGGTAAGATTGGGAGCATGCAAAGGGGCCCCACTGGTTTTAGGGCCGCTGCCTTGGCTGCCTGGTCAGCCAGTGCATTTCCTTGTGCAATGGGCGTATCCATCTTTTGGTGTCCATAGCAATGGATGATGGTGAGTTTGTCTGGCAACCAGACAGCCTCAAGGAGGGCAAGGATTTCTTCCTTGTTTTTAATGTCCTTTCCCCCTGAAGTTAGGAGTCCCATCTCTTTATACAGGATCTGTGGATATGGGCCATGGCAAATGCATACTGGCTGTTGGTATATATATTGGCTGCCTTTTATTTGGCCAGATGCAGGGCTTGTGTAAGGGCAATAAGCTCTGCCTTCTGGGCCGAGGTTCTGTGTCCCAGAGCCTGTTCCCAGAGGACTTCTGTGTGGGTGGTGACCACTGCCCCAGTTACATTTTTCTTCATGAATATAGCTGCTGCTGTCCGTAAACAGGTCAAGATCAGCAGTTCGGAGGGGTGTATCTGTCAAGTCAGGCTGCAGGCAGGAAAGGGTGTCCAAAGTACTTATGCAGTCATGAATTGGTTGCTCTGGATTTTTGTCCAGAAGGAGGGTGGCTGGGTTCAAAATAGCTATTTTAAGGAAAGTCACTCAGGGAGGGTCAAGAAGCAATACCTGGTACTGAGTGATCTGAAAGTTGGTGATCCAGCAGTCAGGGGGGCTTCATAGAAGAGCCTCCACAGTGTGGCCCCTGACTACTTGTAGGTCTTGACCCAGGGTTAGCTTCTTTGCCTCTCTGACCAGCTCTGCTGTGGCAGCAATGGCTCTCATGCAACTCAGCCATCCCAAGACAACTGGGTCCAGCTGCTTAGACAGGTAGGCAACAGGTCTTTTCCATGGACCCAGGACTTGGGTCAGGACTCCCTTTGCTATGCCCTTGATCTCAGCCACAAAGAGTAGAGAGGGTATAGAGATGTCAGGTAGGACCAGGACAGGTGCAGAAGTGAAAGCACACTTCAGTTGGTCAAAAGCATCTTTTTCAGCCTGTCCCCCTGGGAGGGGCTTATTGCCCCCTCCTATACTTGAATACAGGGGCTTGGCTATCTCTGTGGAGCCCAAGATCCATAGCCAGTGGTACCTGACCACCCCAAGGAATTCACACACTTGCCTTTTGGTGGTCGGTGGGGGAATGCAGAGGATGGCCTCAATCCTACTCTTAGAGAGGGCCCATCACCCTCCCTGTAGCTCATACCCCAGGTAGGTTGCCACAGTGGTGTATAGTTATGCCTTTTTGGCAGAGATTCACTATCCCAGTTTCCCCAGTTCCCCGAGGAGATCAGTAGTGGCATTTTCATACTCCAGCTTAGTCTCGGTGGCTAACAGATCATCCACATATTGTAGACGGGAAACATGTGGATGGGCATCCCAGAAAAGGAGGAGATCTTTACTCAGAGCCTCATCAAACAAAGTGGGAGAGTTCTTAAACCCCTATGGCAGGTGGGTCCAGGTTAACTGCCCAGTTTGTCCACTCTCTGGGTCCACTCATTCAAAGGCAAAGATTGGTTGGCTGATTGGAGAAAGGGGGATTGTGAAGAAGGCATCTTTTAGATCTAGAACTGAATACCAAGTCCTGAATGGGGAGATCAGGCTGAGCAAGGTGTAAGGGTTCGGAACTGTGGGATAATTTGTGTCTGTCCAGGTGTTCACCTCCCTTAGGTCTTGGACAGGCTGGTAGTCATTTGTACCAGGCTTTTTAACAGGGAGGAGAGGAGTATTCCAAGTGGACTTGCAAGAAATTAATATGCCTGCTTCCTAGAGTTGGGCAATGTGCACCACAATCCCAGCTCTGGCTTCCCTGGAAAGGGGGTACTGATGATCCCAGACCAGGATGGCTTCACTAGAAACCTGCACTACCATTGGCTGTTGGTGGTTTGCTAGTCCTGGGAGGTTGTTTTCAGCCCATACCTGTGGGATCTGCAACTGCCAACCACTGAGGCATTTCTCCTGACTTGGGATCTTGTCTAATCCTTCAAAGAACAGGTATTCATCCCTAAGAGGGGTGGAAAACAGGATATGAGCAGGGATGGCAGGCACCATCAGGATGGCTCCATCTAGTCTGAAAGAAACCGAAGCCCAGAGTTTTTGCAACAGGTCTCACCCCAGTAAGGGGTATGGGCAGTCAGGCATCACCAGGAAGGAATGGGTGATAGTGCCCTTACCCAAGTCTGTTATATGGGCAGTAGTCCAAGGGACTGCTTGGGGTTCCCCGGTGGCACCTACAATTGTTGCCTTCTGTTTTGTGATTGGCCCTTGGGGTTTCTTTAAGACGGAGAAAGTTGCTCCTGTGTCTACCAGAAAGTTCACAGGTTAGCCCCCAACTTGTAAGGTTATCATGGGCTCCTGTGAGCCTAAGGGAAAGGAGCCCTGACCCCCTCAATTAGCATCTTGTTCAATCAGAATCTTCACCTGTGCCTTGCCTATTTTCTGAGGACACTTGTTTTTTCCAGTTTCCCAGTCCTTTGCAAAAGCTTCCAAGGGAGGGGTTTAGAACTCCTGCCTGGTGTCCGGGTTCAGGAATGCTCCTGTAGGGACCCCTTGCCTGGTGGCGCTCCCTGGGTCTGGGAGTGTTCCTGTAGGGCAGCTATAATGACTCTAGCCATCTATTTTGTGGTGGCCATGTCTATGGACTCCCAGTTGTAGAAAGCTTTCAGGGCTACTTCTACCAACTCACTGAGATTTTTCCCTTCAAAACCTTCTAGTTTCTGAAGTTTCTTTCTAATATCAGGGGCTGACTGAGCAACAAAGACTACATTTATAGCATGCCTATTTTCTAGGGCTTCTGGATCAATAGGAGTATAGGTCCTATAGGCTTCTAACAGTCTTTCCAGAAAAGCCGCAGGGCTTTCCGTGGCTCCCTGGACCAACTCACTTACCTTAGGCAAATTGGTAGGTCTCTTAGCTGCTTCCCTAAGGCCCTGGACCAGAAGCTGGCGGTACTAGAGTAAAGCCCCTTTACCTTCCTCAGAATTAAGGTCCCATGGGGGTTGGGCACTCAGGAAATGAGACTCTAACAAAGCAGCATTGGTGCTGGGTTGTCCATCCAGTCCTAAAACAGCCTTCCTAGATTCTCTCAGGATATGCTCATGCTCCTCAGATGTGAACACGACTTGGAGGAGTTGCTGACAATCATCCCAAGTGGGTTGGTGAGTGAAAAAAGACAGTTTCAAGGAGGGAAATTAGCCCTTGTGCTTTCTGTGAAAAAGGGGGATTCTGGGTTTCCAATTGTACAGGTCACTGGTGGAAAAAGGAACATACACTATGAAAGGCTGGCCCCCTGATGCTGGGGTGAGGGCCAACTAGTGCAGAGGCAAAGTAGGAGCTGCTGGAGGTGCCCCTGCCCCTGGGGGATTTGGGGCTGATGTAGAATCTGGGCTTAATCATTGGTACAGGGTCCATCCCTGAGTCTGCAAAGGGTCTCATGGGGGCTCCCCCAAATCCCCCTGGGTCTGTGGCACTGGGGGTGCTGAAGGCCCTGGCACATCCAGGTGGGGATTGTATAGCAGTGGATGCACAGGATGGGGTTGGAGGGAAGGGTCTAAAACAGGATCCTCAAGATGAGAGGGTAATACAGGGGTGTTGGTTTTGTGGTTTCCTGACAGAGGGTCCTGGCACCTAGAGTGGTGTGTCCAGGACCCTGGCAGGGAAGCAAAAAGAATATGAGAGGGAGTTAAGTGGCCAGTGCACTTCTGAATGTAATCTGTGCCTTCAGAAGTGATGTCAATCCACATATCAATGTAGGGAATTTGGAGCAGGTTTCTAGGGTGGCCATAAACGACTTCCCGGATGCCGGAAAGAAGGGGGAGGTTAAAAGACCCAATAGAGGGCCATCCTGACCTGAAAGCCGGCCATTCCAACTTACAGAGGTTACGTAAAGTACCTGGTTTCACTTTCACTCCATAGTCCTTGGCACTGTGGCTGAAGTCAGAAAAGTTATTTAAAAGGCACTCCAAAGGTGTTGGATGCTGAGTGGATGGTCCCTGCCCCATTGCAAACTAGTAAACTAGGAAATAGAGGAGAAAAGAACATACTGTGATATTTCATCCAGGTCAAAATCTGAAAGTGTCCCTTGAAGAAACTGATCTGTGACCCACTCAAAAAAGTGTTCAGTGTTGGGGGACTGGGGTCTTGTGCAGTCCTCACACAGATACTGAATTAAACACTGGAATTTACAAATCAAGCATAAACGTGACAAAGAGATCCAACATAAATTTGACTGACAAGTTTCACACAATCTTACCAACATAAAAGAAAATTTTTAACCACACAAAAAGGGAAACAGTAAAAAAGTGCAGTTTTAAAAAGAGGAATGGTTTGGGTGAAAAAAGGCACAGAGCTAACTATTAATAAAAGATATGGAAAATAAAAGATACAGGTAAACTAAGCAAATAGACAAACAGGAGTCGAGAAGGACAGTCAGGTTCCGTGACTGACCCTCACTCTGATGCCTTCTCAGCCACATTCCCAAAGGGATGAAAGCTCTATCTTGGCATAGGCAGAGAGGTATAAACCCCACTCCATGTCGTCCCAAGGGGCCCACCACTAAGCAATATGATAGAGTCATGGAACTGCAGGTGGAGGTCCACTCAGATGCCGTAGCCCCTCAAGGCTGCGGCGCCACATATAAACTCTTTATCTCACTCACTCACTCATACAACTCCACACAGAACATAAAAGACAGTTAAATTGATGACTGTGAGACATGGGGTAGGGGGGCAGGAGACAACCTCCTTTGCCTCGTCCCAAGACAAACACCACACAGAACATAAACTGTTGACAGTGAGACAGGGGGGCCACCACCCCTTTCCCTTGGGAACTGATACCAACCAGCTCAGTGCCCCTACCAACTGACATACAGGGGAACATGTTACTCCTCTACCCTGGGACAGGTGTCACAGGCTGCATCCAACCTAACCTAGTTCCCAAAAAAAGAAAAGGACATGCACCATAACAGGAACAAGAAAACAAGGACAAAATAAAACTACAACAAGAGCTGACTTACCGAATTGGAAAATTTGGGAACCTGTGCCTCAAATTCCACTCATCTGAGGGTCCTGGGCTGGAGAAAGAATTCTCCAAGGCCTCCCCCTCGAGCCATCAGCAGTGGGCCCAGGTGAGGGTCTGAAAGGTCTCATTGGGGCCTCCAAAATGTTGTATCTCACACAGCTGAGAGATGTTGGACACCACTTCTGATGCAATAACCAATAGGAATTTATTATAAATTTGATACACCTGCAGGGCACTGATGCTATGGAAAGCATGAAGTGCCCAATGGCAAATTCAAGGGGTTTATATACTACTATTTCTGCTGAAGCAAGCAGGCAAACTAATACAGGGCTTTTTTTTTTTTTTTTTTTTTTTTGGCATCAACCCCTCCCTTCCTCTTTTCCTCATCTTTAAGCTTCTCACCTTTGAGGGGGCTCAGACTATAGGGCTCAAGAGAAATTTCTTTTCCTAAGTATAAAGCAGGGGGCATGTTTACCACAGGGGGCTTGGTTACCACAGGAACCAACCCTCTGTTCAGTCCCAATGTTCACAGGGGGTTAACTCCAATCAGATTCCAGCTGGGCTGGTGACTGGGCCTGGCTGGTCTGAGAATTCAATTCCCTCCACTACAACACCTGGCTCAACAGCATACATATGCCCAGGACAGGCCAGAATTTCAATTCTGACACTTCTATGCACATGTTGAAAGTAAAATCCTCTTTCTTTTCTTGGTGATGTTACAACTGCAAGGCTTTAAATATGCAGTGGAGCCATTCATGGAGGGAAACTTCTGTTGTACTGGCCAAAGGAAAAACAACAGAAAATAAGGCAAAGAGATTGGGGTGGAGGAGAGAATAGAGATTGGATCCTGTATGGTTTATCCCGATCTAGCTATGCCTAATTCACTCTTGCACTTCGTTTCCCCTGAACCAATGAAGTACTTTGTTTTACTTATTCCAAATGGGTTTTCTGCTGTTCTAAACTTGAAGAATACAGATTAAACAAGGAATGAAAAAATTCTAATTCTCAAACTATTTTGTTCAGTCTTGATTAATGTTATTCAAAAGTGCTTAAAAGCAAAACAAAACAAAACCCAAAACCACAACACCCTCTATCAGTATCATATTTCAACAAGACACAAAAACCAGTGGAACAAGCTCTCAAGGGCCAAAGCTATAATCATTTAAGCAACAAAAATGGAGTATAGGATTATAACTCATAACATAAACTAAACATCTTTGAGACCATACTACATAGATAAATTAATAACTGGGAGAGAAGAGACAAATCTCCCATTTTTAATAATTTTAATTAAATGGTATAGATACTGTACCCTAATATTCAGGACCACAACTCTCCAAGTGTGGGCTTGACATACTGACTTCACTCCAACAAGCACCTGTTGGAAGAGGGAACAAAGAATAACTTGACTTTGGAGAAATCACACAAACACTATGGCAGCCAGATGAGCAAGCTCCATGTCAAGAGTCATAGATCATGTTGACAGTCTGTACCCTGATACAATGTGATGAAAATAGCACTTTCTGTCTGTGATCTTCCTCCCCCAAATCAATACTTAATAATGTTATCAATATTGATTCATTAATTAAAACAAATGTGCCACAAAAGATGTTAATGTAGAAGAATTTGTGCAGAGGGTATTTGGAAACTCTACATTATCTGCTGAATTTCTCTGTAAATATAAAACTGTTCCAAAAGGAAATGTCTGTTAATACAAGATTTCATGTACAATACCATCAAAAATACTGAATACATAGGATGAAATTTGAAGAAAGTTGTGTAAGACATGGACATTGATAAGATATTACTTATTAACAGTTTCAAAAAGTGAAAAATTTAAAGTAATTTTTACAAACAATTAAATAGACACACTGAGACAAAAACAATACTAATGTTTTCTGCTTCATTTAGGCAGTTTGCAAGTAAGTGAGTCATGTCTAAAGACATCAGAATTGCATTTCAAGCATCCAAATGAAATGGTGAGAGATAAAGAGAATATTGATCTATGTATGGTTAACTTGTATTCATTCATAGTTCATTCAATAAAGATGTTTTTTAACTTCTCTAAAAAAGTTATTAAAATAGAACTGTTAACAGATTGGATTGTATTATTTTCCCAAGATATTTCAATTAATATATATTTAGGATGACAAAAGTAATTTTAAAATTCTACAAAGACACAAACTAATAACACTGACTATAGTAGAGGTAGACAAGCTGAACACACCTAAAATATGGAGAGATCAAATTCATAAACAGCAGAATTCGCACAAAGAAAACCAATGACCATATTCCTTCTTAATGCATTCTGCCCAATGTTTAAAGAAGAGTTAATACCACTACCTCATAAAATCTTCCAAAAAATAGAAAAGGAGGAAACACCAACTCGATCTATGAGGCCCATATTATCTTCATACAAAAACCAGAGAGAAACATCATAAAAATAGAATATTCTAAACTAATACCCCTCATGAATATAGGTAAAAAAATTCCTTGCCAGGGTGGCGCCTGTGGCTCAAAGGAGTAGGGCACCAGCCCCATATGCCGGAGGTGGCGGGTTCCAACCCAGCCCCAGCAAAAAGCTGCAAAAAAAAAAAAAAAAAAAGACTTACCATACTACTAGGAGATTGAAACTAGCAACATATAAAAGGAATTATATACCTATATCAAGTGGGATTTCATCCAGGAGTGCAAGATTGGTCAGAATGCAAAATTCAGTCAGTGTGAATACATCATGTTAACAGAATAAAGGAAAGAATACTAAATCACAGGATCAGATTTCTAAGAAACACAGAAAAGGTACGTGACAAATCCAACTCCCATTCACATTTAAAACCTCAACCAACTAGGAACAGGGTTGCTTTGAGAAGAAGAGTTTCTGGCTTGGCACCTGTGGCTCAAGTGGCTAGGGCACCAGCCACATACACCTAAGGTGGCGGGTTTGAATCCAGCCAGGCCTGCCAAACAACAGTGATGGTTGCAACCCAAAAAAAAATAGCCAGGCGTTGTGGCGGGTGCCTGTGCTCCCAGCTACTTGGGAGGCGGAGGTAGGAGACTCACTTAAGCCCAGGAGTGGAGGTTACTGTAAGCTATGATGCTACGGCACTCTACCCAGGGGGACAGCTTGAGGCTCTGTCTCAAAATAAATAAATAAATAAATAAATAAATAAATAAATAAACAAATAAATAAATAAATAAATAAAAATAGAAGAAGGGTTTCTTTCTCAATCAGAAAAGGCGTCTATGAAAACCCTACAGCTAACATAATTCTTAATGGTGAAAAACTGAAACATTTCTACCTAAAACCAGGAACAAAAAGACACTATCCACTCTTAACATTTTGATATACATGGAACTAGACTTTCTAGCCAGAGCAATTAGGCAAGAAAAGATGATTGGAAAGGAAGTAATGCTAGTTCTAATTATAAAAGAGATTACTTGAGGGACAGAAATCCTGAATCATCCACATACGCAAAAAGAACTATTAGAGCTAACAAAAAATTTAGCAAAGTTACAGGATACCAGTTCAATAAAAGTAAGTTATCCTCCTACACACTGGAAATGAACAATCCAGTTATTTAAAAGGCAGTTCCAACTGAAATAGCACCAAATGACTGAAATATTTAGGGATAAATTTAACCAAAGAAGTCTAAGACCTGTCCACTGAAAACTAAAAAATATGTTGTACGATGTATAGCTTTATTATGATAAAATTCACATACTATCCACTTTACCCATATAAAGCTTACAATCCATTGGATTTGAAATAATCACAAAGTTATGGTAACAATGCCACAATTTTGGAACTTTTATTTACTCCCCAAAATAAACCTCATATCCTTTACTTCTTATCCCTATTCCTTTGCCCCATACCCTAGTCCCAGACCTAAGCAATCACTAATGTACTTTCTCACTCTAAGGATTTGCCCATACTGAATATTTCATATGAATGAAACTGTAAAGTGCATGTTCTTCTATGGCTGTCTTCTATCACTTAGCATGATGATTCTGAGGTTTGTTCACATGTAGCTTATGTCAGTACTTCATTCATTTTTATGAATAATGACCCATTTTATGTGATGTCATATTTCATTTATTCATTCATCAGTTTGTGGGCATTTGGGTTGTTTCTACTATTGAGGAATTACAAATAATGCTGCTATGAACATTCACATACACATTTTTGTGTGAAATTCTTTTTTATTTTCTTGAGTATATGCTTCAGTGCAGAATTGCTGGGTCATAGAGTGACACTATGTTTAAATTTTGGGGACCTGAAAAATTGTTTTCCACAAAGGTTGCACCATTTCACATGTCCAACAGAGTATGAGCATTCCAGTTTCTTCACATACTCATCAGTGCTTGTTTTTTTCTTCTCCTTCTTCTCTTTAAATTATATCCAGCCTAGTGGTTGTCATGTGGTATGTTATTATGATTTTACTTCTCATGTCCTTGACAGCTAGTGATGCTCACCTTCTTTTCAATGCTTTTCAGGCACTTCTATATCTTCTTGGTATGCCATGGTAACCAGTAAAGCTAGGTTTCCGCCCTGGAACACAAAAATAATAGCTAGTGATAAAATAACACTTGCTACCAACCTCCAAAGTAGTAAACCATTTTTGCTGAGGTGGAAATAAGAAGGGGTTATGTGGTGAACATTTTTATTTTAATCCCTTATTCAGCAAGTGCTAAACAAGAATGACAATTACAGGAAAAAAATATCTGGGCATTGTGGCAGGCACCTAACGTTCCAGCTACTGGGAGGTTGAGGCAAGAGAATTGCTTAAGCCCAAGAACTTGAGGTTGGCTGTGATGCCACGGCACTCTACCAAGGGTGACATAGTGAGACTCTGATATATATATATATATATATATATATATATATATATCCCAACCCCCAGGCCAATATCTTGAAACACTTTCCTTGCACTGTCTCTTAGTATTTTTAAAGTTTCATGTCTTAAATTTAAATCTTTTATACAGTGAGAAACAATTTTTGTTAGTGGTGAGAGGTGTGGATTCAGTTTCAGTCTTGTACAAGTGGCTAACAATTTCTCCAAGCACCACTTGTTAATTAGGGATTCCTTTCCACAATGCATGTTTTTGTTCAGCTTATCAAAGATCAAATGACCATACGTGGCTGGGTTCATCCCTAGAGTCTCTAGTCTATGCCATAGATCTATGTCTCTGTTTTGGTGATGGCACCATGCTATTTTGATTGCTATAGATTTGTTATATAAACTAAAGTCTGGTAATGTGATGCCTCCAGATTTGTTTTTATTTGTAAGAATTGTATTGGCTAGTCAGGTTTTTTTCTGACATATAAAACAAAGTACTATTTTGTCAAGTTCCTTGAAGTATGACATTGTGCTTTGATGAGGATTGCATTAAATCTGTAGATATCTTTGGGAAGTATGGACATTTTAACAATGTTGATTCTTCCCAAACATGAAAAATGTTCTGATATGTTCTTTTGTTTGAAAACATCTTTGGCTATTTCTTTTCTCAGGGTTTCATAGTTCTCATTATAAAAGTCTGTCAAGTCCTTTTTAGATAAAATCCCAGGTATTTCATTTTCTTTGGCACTACTATAAAAGGAATAGAGTCTTTGATTGTATTCTCAGCTTGACTACTGTTAGTATGTACAAAGCCTACTGATTTGTAGATATTAATTTTGTACTTGGAGACACTGCTCTATTCCTTGACCACTTCTAAGAGCTTTGTAGTTGAGTCCCTGGGGTTTCCTAGGTATATGATCAAGTCATCTGCAAAGAGCAACAATTTGACCTCCTCTGTCCCCATTTGATTACCCTTGATCTCCTTCTCTTGCCTGATTCTGATGGCTAGGACTTCCAGTACTGTGTTGAATAGCAGTGGTGACAACGGGCATCCTTGTCAAAATTTTACTGCATTCGATATGATATTGGCTATGGGTCTGCTGTAAACCGTCTCTATCAGTTTAAGAAATGTCCCATCTAAGCCTGTTTTCTTAAGTGTTTCCATCATGAAAGGATGTTGCATATTATTAAAAGCCTTTTCTCCATCATTGAGAGAAGAACACGGTCTTTGTTTTTTATTTTATGTGGTGTATTATATTTATAAATTTATGTATGGTGAACCAACCTTGTAACCCTGGGATAAAACCAACTTGATCATGGTATATAAGTTTTTTAGTGTGTCGTTGAACTGTTTGCTAGGATCTCATTCAATTTTTGTGCTATATTCATTAATGATATTGGTGTATAATTTTCATTCTGTGATGTGTCCTTTCCTGGTTTGGGGATTAGGGTCATATTCACTTCATTGAATGAGTTGGGGAGAATTCTTTTCTTCTCTATGTTTAGTATAGATTGTGTAATGCAGGTTTGAGTTCCTCTTTGAATGTTTGGTAAAACCTTCTGATGTGAAATCATCTGGTTCCTTTCCCTCTTTGGCAGATTTTGTATACTTGGTGCTATTTCAGTGCTTGATAGAGAAAGGTCTATGCAACATTTCTAACTCTTTGCGGTTGAGTTTAGGTAGGTGGGATGCTTTTAGGAATTGGTCTATTTCCTCCATATTTTCATATGTCTGAGAAAAGAATTTTTGGCAGTAATCATTGAGAATTTTTTGTAGTTCTATGTCTTAAAGGTTTGTTTCAATTTCATTTAATTCTGCTCTAATTTTTGTGATTTCTTTCCTTCTTCTGGATTTGGGTTGGAATGAGCTTCCTTTTCTGATGGCTTAAGATGGCCCCATTATGTTGCTAACTTGCTGTCTTTATACTGGCTTGATGAAGGCTTGCAATGCTTTTACAGCAGCCTTCAGGTTTTGATTCTTTGTGTCTTCATTATCATTTTGTTCCAAAACTCTGATGATTTGCTTCTTAATCTCATCCTTGACCTCGATACCATTCAGGCTAAGGTTATTTAGCTTCCGTGAGTTTCAGTCTGAGGATTTCTGTTGCTATTGAGTTCAACTTTTATTCTGTGATGGTCTGAGAAGATACATGGAATAACTTTTATTCTTTTAAATTTGTTGAGGTAAGACTTGTGTCCTAAGATATGATCAATTTTGGAGGATGGGTTGGTGAGAAGAATGTATATTCAGTTTTATTAGGATGAAATGTTCTGTATACGTCTGTTAAGTCCATTTGTTTTAGGGTCAAGTTTAAGTCCATGATTTCTTTGTTCAGTTTCTTCTTAGATGATCTATCCAGAACTGCCAAAGGGGTGTTAAAATCTCCAGTCATTCCTATATTACAGGAAAATATAATATTGTTCAGAGCCATTAGGGTTTGTTTTATAAATATAAATCAAGAAAGATTCAGGTAGGGAGGATAAATGTTACTTATTGAAATCTCTTCATGTTGAGGGTTTCTCTTGACAAATATGTAGTGTCCATCCTTGTCTTTCCTTATTTTTGTTAGTTTAAATCCAATTGTATCTGCAAGTAAGATTGCAAGCCCTGCTTTCTCCTGATTTCCGTTTGCCTGGATTACTGTTTGCTTCACCCTGAGTCTTGTTTTATCCTTTCAGGTATGGTGTGCCTTTTGGAGGCAGCAGATACTTGGCCTGAGTCTTTGCATCCAGAGCCAACCTTTGCCTCTTTAGAGGAGAATTTAAGCCATTCACTTTAATTGGAAGAATTAATAGGTATGGTAGTGGTTAGGCCATCTTGTTTTTCAAAGGTCCACTGCACATTGTTAACCTTTTCACCATTGTGGAATTTAGGTTTTGTTCTTTAAATTCTGGGTGAGTTTACTTTGTTGGTAGACCATCGTGCTGGTCATTATGCAAAATACGTTTGAGTATTTCTTGCAGAGCTGGTCTAGTTATGGCTAATTTCCTTAAGATATGGATGTCAGTAAAGTACTTGATTTCTCTATCACAAATGAAACTCAGTTTAGTTGGATACAGAATCCTGGGCTGCAAGTTCATTTGTTTTAGAAGGTTGAAGATAGGGTGGTGACTGTGGTTCAAAGGAGTAGGTCACCAGCCACACATACCAGAGGTGGTGGGTTCAAACCCGGCCCTGGACAAAAAAAAAAAAAAAGAAGAAGAAGAAGGCTGAGGATAAATGATTATTCTCTTCTGGCTTGAAATGTTTTGGCTGAAACATCTGAAGACATCCTAATATTTTTTGTTTGATAAATAATACTTTTCTTATGCCTGGCTACTTGCAGGATTTTTTTCCCTTCATATTAACTTTTGCCAATTTAATTACAATGTGCCTAGGAAATGCTTGATTTAGATTGAGTCATGCTGGTGTTCTGAAACTATCTACTATCTGAATTTCCATATCGCTTCCAATGCTTGGGAAATTCTTCACCATGATATCTTGGAATAGAGCTTATGTGCCTTTCAGACCATCCCCCTTCTCCTTCAAGAACCCCTATAATTCACTTGTTTGGGATGTTTTAGGATAATCCCATAACTCTCTCAGGGAATATTCTGTTCTTGTTCTCCTGTTTTCTGCCTCTTTGAATGCTTGGGGTAGTTTAAAAGACTTTTCTCCAACTTCTGAGATCCTTTCTTCTGCCTGATCAACTCTATTGGTGAGAGTCTCAACTGTATTTTGAAGTTCCTCAAATGCCTTTTCCAATTCCTTAAGTTCTTTTATGTCTTTTCTTATTATGTCCATTTCCTCAGTGACTTGGTCTTTGAATTCATGAAGTTCTTGGGATAAGTTAGGAACTACTTTCTGGATTTCTATTTCCATCTTTTCGTCCATTCTATTCATGTTATTTGCCATCCATATTCTGACTTCTATTTCTGACATTTCAGTAATTTCTCTATAGATGGTATTTTCTGCTGTAGCTCCTTTGTCACCCATTGCGGATGTCGATCTTCTCTGAATTTACATGTTGCCAGAGTTCTTCTGCTATTTCCTCCCCATGCATATTGTCTGCTATTTGGCAATTAAAACTGGCAGGGTGAGTCTTGATCTGGAGCTAACCACCCATTCACCAATGAATTGGGGCTTGGGCTTGAGGCTTTTCCCCTATACCCTTGCCGAGGTCTCCTTCAGAGATATATCCAGAGGCCCTGAGGGCCAGTTTAGTGAAATAATACAGGCTCTGTCTTGATGTCAGCCTGTCTCTACCCAATCCTGATGAGTCACTGTATTACGCTTTTCTCTCAGTTGGACAAAGATAAAAACATCTGTGGTGGTTCCGCCCCCAAAGCGGACAGCTGTAGCAGAATCTGCTTCTCTCCTCTATAATACCACCATGACTCAAGTTCACAGGGTCTCTAGGGGCCTAGAGTTTGAAAGATGTGATCAAATTGTCCCACTCAGTACAAATGCTGCTCACCTGAAAGAATTCAAAGGGCCCCTGTGGCCAGAAAGCAGAAATATGTAGACAGATCCATCTGTGCAATCCCAAGGCGTAGAACAGGATCCCCTCCTGTGGGAATGGGTATCAGTAAGGACTTAACTGAGGCATCACTGTCTACACCTGCTAATTCATCCCATACCACTGTCTCTGCACTTGTCCCTCTGTCTCTCTCTCTCACACCCCATGCTTCCACACACACCACTGTTGCTGCTGTTTGGCAGCCTGACCCATGCAATGCCTGGGCTTCCCAACCAATTTGCCACACACTCCGTGCTCTGCAGGGGGCAGACTTTCAGGCAGCCAGGTTAGGGGGATAGGGTGAACTGTGTGTTCCAAATTGAGGAGACAATGTTTGTTCACTTTTGTATCAGGAGGAATGATGGCTAGGCTCGTAGTTGGGACCTCCAGGGAGGGAGAGGAACAGGATTCAGCAGATCTCTACCAGCAGATCTCTGTTGACAGCCTGCTTTACACCAGAACATCCAGCCCTGGGGCTGATGGGGAAAGGTGTCCACCAGAGAGAATGGCTCCCAAGTCATTCTTACTATGAAAGGATTCCTAACTGGATAAGTGCTATAAAGTTTTGAAAGCCAACAGGGATAAAATAGGAAGCACCGGGACACCATAAATCACACCCACTAATTATAGCTCAAAACTACAAAGTGAAGCTCATGAAAAGATATAACTTAGTGTATTTAAGAGGTGTCAATGACCAGAGGATCACCTTAAAAAATGAAAGGAGAGATTGTTCATTGTCATATGGGAGCTCTTGAGAGACCTCAGCCAGACCCTGAGTCTCCTGAATCTCAATCTGTTAATCTTTCATTACATGACATTGCCAATGAGGAGGTTCATTTAAGTCCTCTGACATTATAAATTTTAAAAAAGCAAAATAAAAAGAAAGTGCCTCCTTTCTTTTTCATTCATGCCAGCATTCATAAAGCAGCAGTACTTGTTGGCAGGACTATACCATTATTCTCTAGAGCAGTGGTTTTCAGCCTTCCTAATGCCATGACACTTTAATACAGTTCCTCATGTTGTGGTGACCCTCAACCATAAAATTACTTTCATTGCTACTTCATAACTGTAATTTTGCTATTGTTATGAATTGTAATGTAAATATCTGGTATGCAGGATGTATTTACCTGTGAAAGGGTCATTTGACTCCTAAAGGGGTCGCAACCCACAGGTTGAGAACCCCTGCTGTAGACTATCATTTTCAGATAACAATGCCCATCATGGATTGCTGGAGGGCAGTGAGAGGGAGGGAGACTGAGTAGGCTCCTGCTATAATATTTTTGTATATTTTAAGAAGCTAATAAGGAGGCTCTTCCCAACTTACTACCCCTCAATTTTGGAGAAAGCAAGCACTTTCTTAATGCTGACCTATACTGGAATCTGGTGAAAGTGAATATCCTTAACTTTCTTCATATCTCTCTCTTTTATTTACTGATTCCTTTTTATCTTGTTTTAATTTTCTTTCTAACTTTCTAATTTGAATCAATCTTTAAATAACTTTTGAAAAAGACAAAACTACTTTTTTCTTAATAAAGAACACATTTTATGTCTTTTCTTATAATTTTTTTTTCAAAAAACCCCAATAAGCCCACATCTTACTTTTGGCACACTTTATATATAGAATCACATACAGGGTGTCCATAAAGTTCATGTGCAATGGACACCCTATATATTATCCTAAAATGTTTAACTCCCAGTAACCCAAACTTTAGTGAAAACCTAGGGAATAAGACATCCTGAATTGTCTGTCATAAGTATTTATTTCATTTAAACTTACCTTATTTATTTTATCAATTTACTTAGATCTTAGCTATTGTGTAAGTTATTTTTCTGTTAATCATTTTTATACCCTGTATATATTAGATATTTACCTTAGTAACAAACTTAAACACACAAATATTTTTGCTGACAATACAGAAGATCTAGCTGTTTTTATTAAACCAACAAGATTAAATCAGTTTTACTGATCAAAAATTACTTGGATCACTTTGTTTTTGCCTGGGTTACAATTTTATGATATTTGTATCAAGCCCTGACACCTTAAAAACATAACCATGCTAGTAAACTCAGGCAAAAATGTATGCTGGAAATTCAAAGACATTTTTATTTTCACTTTACCAATAATATTGTTTCTTTCAATAAGGTAGGTTATTTACCAAAAATTTACTAAATTCACATGAACTTAAAAAACATTTAGACTTATTTACTTAATTTCTGTGTGAACCTTTATAAGTCAATTTGGTACCATGTAGAAACAGCATACAACATAATATATGCATATACCTGCAAATACATTTAAAAATATATACATATATGAGGTCTAAAAATTAAGTTCACAAACTCATCCTAGAGGAAGTGATACATACCTCATTGCTGAATATCACTACAGTCACCTTCAGAGTACTCTACTCTGCTTTGGAAGCTAGCACTGATGCCAGAGCCTACTCCACCCTACAAAGTGCTTTTTCTAGGATAAGGTCATGAACTTAGTTGTCTGACCTAAGCTCATGAACGTATCCTAGAAAAAGTGCTTTGTAGGGTGGATTAGGCACCAACAGCTCTGAGGGCCATTCCAGAGAAGGAGTTCCAAAATTGTTATGAAGGGTGCATTAGGTGCTGGAGTCAGTGAATAGCTTCTCAAGAGAAGCACTTGAAAGGTAGCCACAGTGAAATTCGGCAACGACATTTATAGCACTTTTTCTAGGATGAATTCAAAAAATTGATTGTCTGGTCTTTTATGCACACAAAGATCCAGTAGTTCTTACCTTCAAATGCATGAGATAACAATATAAACTCACCAGTTTACGAAAGGTAGTTGGATCCAAATTGTTTCTGACAAGGTTGGAACTTGTTCACATGGCCAAAATTTAGTTGCCTCAGGGACAGTCCATCACATCCCCATTTCTCCCAACCTAGGAGTCTCCCGCAGCCTAACCTAGGGAGAATGAGGTATGATGCTGCCCCTACCCCTAATGTTTGTGAGGAAGGTCACTGAGCATCATTCCCCAGAGTTAGGTGCTGGGCCTGGAGGAGGACTGGAAAGTAGCAAACTGCCTGACGGGGGACACACTGCTGATGCTGCTTTGACTGGGCCTATGGTCTTCAGCCTGCTGTTTAATTTCCGTGGCTAGAATTTCTTATTTATCTTCCCTCATGGACCTTGGTAACATACAGATTCCCAGGCTTTATGCACACCAGTATTGGGCCAGAAGCCAAGAATATGCATTTTTAGCAAGGGTGTTGTCAATTCCGATGTAGAGTGTTTCAGGGACATGTTACTAAGCAGTAGTGACTAGGGCAACATCACTTAACCATCTGGCACCCAATACTGACAGTGAATGCTTTATGTTCTTTGGTTCTACAAATCGGGTCTGACAAATGAACCTTTTCCAGAATTCTACTTCTGGAGGCCTACATACATATCTCCTTCCCATAACTTGGAGATAGAAAAGGCAGTCAAGTCAGAAGGGGACACCATCTTGGCATCTGAGATAAAGACTTGGAGCTCTAGGCCCTGCTGGCAGAGAGGCAACTGTTTGCACAGTGGTGCAGGGACACAGGAAGGTGCTGGAATCCTGGGGTGGAATCAGGTTGACTATCTTGCTCACACCCATGGCCATGACCTGAGGGTGTGATTCCACATTTTTATTTATTTGGTTTGATTTATTTGAGCCGGGGCTTGGGAAGTGGTGGGGATACCGGGTCACACCAACTTCAGAGTCATGATGCATTTGCTTATTCTTGGTTTCAAGGAAAGTCCATGAGCACCAGGATTCTCATAACTGGCCTATTTTCCACAGGTGTCCTCCTGTCCCAGGATAGGAACACAGCCAACTACTTGGGACTCTGACAATACCTGGGGGCTGCCCAGCAGCCTGGCTTCTGCAGGGTACACATTCTTGACATAAATAAAAGGGTAGAAATAGGATCAGGGCAAGCAGGTGAAGAGACCTAGCCCTGTACAAATGTGACCACTGAGTACCCAATGTCAGGACTCCAATTAGGGCAAAAGTGGGGACAGCGTGGAAAACACCCCATATCATCCCAGCCTTACCAGCCCTTGCTCCCCCCATCAACATCCTATTTTTAGAATGAAAGGACAGAGGAGAGGAGAGTGAAGAATAGGTTTAGCCAAGGGCCTGGTTCCTTCCCAGCTCCTGTGGGTGAATGTCTGCCCCACTATGCTTCATTTTGAGATGAACCCTCAGATCTTCCTTTTGTTCCTGCCTGTTCCTAAGGGTTGGAAGGTTATAAAACTTCACATGCCATTAGATTTTGTAAAGTGGCAGACAGGGAAATTCTCTTCTTATTTACTCTCTTTAGTGGCTTACCCAATAGTTTAGAAGTTCTGGAGGGTTTGGAAGCAGAGGAACATGACATTACAGAAGCTAACCCCATAGAACTCCACACAATACTTGACGATAGTTTGCCCTGTGGGGTGTTCAGCCTGGCTAGAGGCCAGCCCCAAGCTGGGAGGGAAAGGCAAACAATGGTTCTGCCTATGGTCAGTGTGGCCTTCCCTGCCATACTGTTCTTGTCAGTGGTTGGTATGTTTTCTTTTTTTCTTTCTTAATGTGTAATCTCAAAGAGATTATTTAACTTATTTTTTAAGTGAGGAAACCTGTGAGATGTTTCAACAGGCTCAAAGGAGAATCCAAAGAGTGGACAAATGCACAGGCCATCAGGAATGCTGAAATGGATTTACAAATCAATGCAAAACTTGCCAATATCCATAAGACAATAATTAGTTGTGCCTAGCAGAAAAAATGTATTTGCATTTCTGTGGACAAGAATTGTGACTTTGCTGTTAGTTGTCTACAACTTACAGGCCTATCAAATAGGCCCAAGACAATGAAAGGTGTAGGCCCCTGTAAGAATGTGATGATCCAGGGGATGTGCTCTAGACAGAGCCCCAGAGGGCTTTCTCCCATGGCAAAACCCATCCCTGCAGGCCACAGGCAGGAGATGAGGAGTGGGCATCAGCAGACATACCTCTCTTCTTTTTTCAGGTTCGTTGGGCTTCTAAATCTCCCTGGACTCCTCCTTTTGTGGGGAGAGAACTTGAGCTCCTGGTGACCATAGCATTTGTAAATATCACTCCTGGCTCCTCTCTTTTCTTTCTATTGAGCTATTATTTTAAATCGATAAATAATTTACATAATATGAAGTGAGGTGCTCAGTAGGCTTTAGTAATGACCTTTGAATATATGCCTGCCCAACCTACAGAGCTACCTTGAGATTTCTGGGGTCCGAAGGTGTATGTAGTCTTAGTTCTTCATCCTTAACTTCCCTATTTCCATAGGAACATATGGAAGAGTTTTTTAAAATCCTGCTTTGGCCTACATTGTCTTCTCTCCCCCTAAATTCCATGAGCCTACATGACATTTTCGACCCTCTTTTTTATGCCAAGAATGTATGCCCCACAGAAGCCAGGCTGTTGAATTTGGAAAACATCCATCCTTCTGAAGCCACCTTACAATGCCTGCCTGATGGTAGAAGCCACCATTTGCTACATAGGGCAGGCAATCAGGCAACGGGAAATTACCCAGATGGATGATAATGTCAAATGTTGCCCTTTTTATTACAGTAAAATATATGTAACATAAAATTTACCATCTTTACCATTTCTAAGATTTTCAGCATTTCTAAAACCATACATTTGTTGGTGATATACCATAGAAGTCAAAGAATTGAAGCATATGAAAGAAACCAGGCCAGGTGCCTGTGACAAACCAGCAGCACCCTATTACCCTCTATCCCAGTGTCTTGACATTCCCATGACAACCAAAGAAAGACAGGTGCCTTCAGTACACAATAAACAATGTGAAACTCCACCTGTGGGTGCATTCCTTTAAATGTTCCAGGGATTGAGATTTTATATTTATTCTATTACTTTTAATAGTACACTCCAGTAATCAGAGAGAATTTAAATCAGAAAGTCTTTATGATTTCTGTATTTCTTAAGATTGCTATTACAGTAATGTGTTTTGATAATCAGGAAAAAAAAACAACAAAAGCCAACTTAAAAAATAGGTAAAGTAGAATAAAGAAATCCTAGAGTATAGATTTGAGTTCCACTTGATATTTATATTTCTGGGGGGCCATTTTTTGAAGAGACAAGACAGAGCGATTGCGGCCATGTTGTCGACCTCGAGCAGTACTCAGCTTCTCCACATAAAACCTGGGAGTAGGAGACTCAGAATCGAATCTCTTCTCCCTCCCCCCTCTTTTTTTTGATCTTCAGCTACATTTTTTCACTTTGTGAAGAACCTTACCATCAAACGCAATGGCTAGCAATGTTACCAACAAGACAGACCCTGGCTCCATGAACTCCTGTGTATTCACTGGGAATCTCAACACTCTTGTGGTGAAGAAGACTGATGTAGAAGCAATTTTCTTGACATATGGCAAAATTGTGGGTTGCTTTGTTCACAAGGGCTTTACCTTTGTTCTGTATGTTAATGAGAGAAATGCCCGGACTGCTGTAGCAGGAAAAGATGGCAGAATGATTGTTGGCCAAGTTTTAGACATTAATCTGGCTGCAGAGCCAAAAGTGAATCGAGGAAAAACAGGTGTGAAATGATCTGCAGCGGAGATGTACGGGTCAGTACCAGAACACCCTTCTCTGTCCCCTCTACTCAGCTCCTCTTTTGACTTGGATTATGACTTTCAACGGGATTATTATGATAGGATGTACAGTTACCCAGCATGTGTTCCTCCTCCTCTCCCTATTGCTCAGGCTGTGGTGCCCTCAAAACGCCAGTGTGTATCAGGAAATAACCTCACGAAGGGGGAAAAGTGGCTTCAATTCTAAGAGTGGACAGAGAGGTTCTTCTTCCAAGTCTGGAAAATTGAAAGGAGATGACCTTCAGGCCATTAAGAAGGAATTGTTGACCCAGATAAAACAAAAAGTGCATTCTTTACTGGAAAAAATTGAAAAGGAGCAGAGCAACCAAGCAGCAGTAGAGCTGAAGAATGAGAAGTCAGAAGAGGAGCAGAGCAGCAGCTCCCTGAAGAAAGATGAGACTAATATGAAGACTGAATCTGAGGGGGGTGCAGATGACTCTGCTGAAAAGGGGGACCTACTAGATGATGATGATAATGAAGAACGGGGGGAAGACCAGGTGAAATCTATGGGAAAGGAAAGTATAAAGTGGCAATGGGGGAGGTTGAGGGACCCTTGAACTGCCTGAGACTTATATCTTATTTGTGTTTTTTCAACAGCTGGAGCTGATCAAGGATGATGAAAAAGAGCCTGAGGAAGGAGAGGATGACAGAGATAGCGCCAATGGCGAGGATGACTCTTAAGCACATAGTGGGGTTTAGAAATCTTATCCCATTATTTCTTTACCTAGGCGCTTGTGTAGATGAAAATTCTGACCAGATCCTCCCCCCTAGTATCTTTATCACATGCTCACTGTTGCCCCATCCTTGTCCTTCCCATGTTCATTAATTCATATTGCCCTGCGCCTAGTCCCATTTTCACTTCCTTTGATGCTCCTTAGTAGTTTTGTTAAGTCTTACCCTGTAATGTTTTGCTTTTAAT
>CAUYQV010187754.1:0-19508 GCA_963574575.1 Galagoides demidoff
GCCTCCCAAGTAGCTGGGACCACAGGCGCCCACCACAACGCCCGGCCATTTTTTGGTTGCAGCCATCATTGTTGTTTGGTGGGCCCAGGCTGGGGATTCGAACCCACCACCTTAGGTGTACGTGGCTGGTGCCTTAGCCGATTGAGCCACAGGCGCCGAGCCTACATGTGGTTTCTTGACTCTTATTCCACCTGTCCATTTTGGTATTCCTTGCTTGTTCTAGCACTACATTGTTTTAATAGGTTTTGGTATTTGATAGGGCTTTAGGAATTAACTTCAAAATTCTCTCAATTATTCTTTTATACTCTTCCAAACACATTTTAGAATTAATTTATCAAATTGCACCTCAATTCCTCAAAAAAAAGCCCACCCCACACATTATTGGCATTTTTATAGGAACTGCATGAAACTTACAGATTAATTTGGGGAGAACTGATTGTGGCAACTATGGAAGAGCTTAAATTTCCCTTGAAGGGAAAAAAACTGCAAGTAGCTCAGCTGCAGGCAGTGCAGTTATTGATGGGCCTCTAACTGTTAGCACTTAGGGGGTTCACTTCAGCTTTCCAGCCAAGGCCATACTCTTTCCAGGGATGCCCCTAGCAAATAACTGAGTTCAGAGGAGGTACTAGAGACTGGCCATTTCTTCCCAATGCAAGACTCCTCTAATGAACAATGTTTGCAATGGAACTCAGGAATGGGTTGGCTAAGACTTTGTCAAATGCTCATTGTAGGCTGAGGCTCTCCTGTCCAACCTTGCTTTTGGCTGTCACATGTGTTGCTCCCAGAAAAACCCCTGGCATCTCTCATTCCATCTCAATGTGTGCTTCACAGAGAACCCACAAACACGGACACATTGACAAATTTATAATATTGAGTCTTATCATCCAAGAAAGCATATTTCCCCACTTATTCTATTTAATGCTTTTCAAGGAAATGTATAACTTTTTTAATATACAACTTGAACATTCTTAGGTTTATAACTAGTAAAGTTATTAATGGTATTTTTTAAAGATTTTTTTGCTAAAGTAAATGAGATCTTTTATCTACACTTTTAATTTATATATTTTATGTATTTTAAAACTATGTTGTAGGTCAGAGAACTTAGAACTCCCCCAACCAAACATAAAAGCAAAAAACAACAACTCACTTCCATCAATAGAAGAATGGATAAACTGTGGGGTGTTCAAAAACGGAATGTTAATGATTGAGGGAAAAAAAAGAATTGTCACATGCAAAACCTGGAGTATATAAATCTTACATTATATCAAGAAGCAAAAAAAGTCACATACAAAAAAGTACCTACTGAATTATTCCAGGCCAGGCATGGTAGCTCATGCCTATAATCCCAGTACTTGGGAGGCCAAGGCGGGTGGATTGCCTGAACTCACGGGTTCAAGACCAGCCTGAGCCAGAGCGAGACATCATCTCTAGAAAAATAGATGGGCATTGTGGCAGGCACCTGTAATCCCAGCTACTTGGGAGGCTGAGGCAAGAGAATTGCTTAAGCCCAAGAGTTTGAGGTTGCTGTGAGCTATGACTCCATTGCACTCTACTGAGGGTAACAAATAAGGCTCTATCTCAAAAAATAAATAAATAAAATAAACAAATAAATAGAAAATTTAAAAAATGAATTATACCACTTATATGAAGTTCAAGGATAAGCAAAACTAATCCACGGTGGTAGAATTGACAAATGTGGTTACCTCAATGAGGGGATGTCTACTGACCGAAAAGGAAAAAAGAGAAATTTCTGGAGGATGTAAATGTTCTATATCTTGATTTGAGTAAAAGTCATCAATCTGTACACTTAAGATTTGCTCCTAGGCTAGACATGGTGGCTCACATCTGTAATCCTAGAACTTTGGGAAGCCAAGTCAGGAAGATCACTTGAGCCCAGGAGTTTAAGGTTACAGTAAGCCATGATCGTGCCACTGTGCTCCAGTCTGGGTGATCGTACCCTGTTGCAAAATAAATAAATAAATAAAAATTAAATTAAGTTAAAAATTTTAAGATTTTCTCCTTTTAGCATATGTAAATTTTAACTCCATAAATAAAACATGGTATGTGTGGGTGGGAGGACTCTATTCCTCCAACTACCATGCTGTCAAAAATCAACCCTGTTTCCTTCCTCTTCCTACTGCCACACATGTGGCTCTTCACCTACCTGTGTCCATCGTAGAATAACTCCTCAACTGCTGTTGCCTTCGAAAGCTTCTCCCTTCCCACTGCCACCACATGGTTCAGGCCTCAGGGCCTCTTTCATCTGAATTGCAGCAGCCTTCTAACTGAGCTCCTCTCCAGGTCACCTTCCATGACATAACTTTGCCTTTTCTTGGATAACTTTTACACAACCTTCTGGTCTCAATTGGAATGTCACTTCCTTGGGAAAGCCTTCCCTGAATAGCTTGACCAGGTCTTTCTAAGATATGAATCACATCTCTTACACATCTTAAACCTCTTCAATGGCATCTTATTGCCCTGGGAATACAGTCTAAATGCCTAAACCTACTAAAAAGGTCCTCCATGGCCCTGAGCTTGCTCATCTCTCCAGCTTGACTCTGCTTCCCCTTTCTACCCTCTTCAGCTCCAGCCATCATAAACTTTGTCTATTTCCCTGAATCCTTTTATCCTCCCTTGTCTTTTTTCTCTCATCTTCTGTCCTTTGCCTAAAACATTCTTTCACTCAACTTTTTCCCTTCTCTTGGGTAACTTTTACTTAACCTTCTGGTCTCAGTTTGAATGTCACTTCCTTGAGGAAGCCTTCCCTGAATATCTGAATAGGTAACTACCTCCTACCTCATTCTATACTGTCAAACCATCCTGTTCTTTTCCCACCATCACATGCATCACGCCTTTCTATAAGGAGTTGTAGAAATGGCTGATCCATTAAATCCTCAGTAAATATTTAGATAAATGAATAAATGAGTGAATGGGAGCAAGAGTTGGAAGAAAACAGCTGGTCATAAAATTCAGGTCGTTATAACTAATCCCACCCCCACGTGATGAGATGCCCAGAAAACAAAGTGCACACATTCAGGGTAGGAAGAGTTATTCTCTATTTTTAAACTGGATATATGTTTATTTTTCTGAGACAGAGTCTCAAAATAAAAATAAAAATGTGGTACTTGGTAGAGTGCTGTGGCATCACAGCTCACAACAACCTCCAGCTCTCGGGCTTAAGTGATTCTCTTGCCTCAGCCTCCCAAGTAGGTGAACTACAGGTGTCCACCACAACACCTGGCTATTTTTTTGTTGTAGTTGTCATTGTTGTTTAGTAGGCCCTGGCTGGGTTTGAACCTGCCAGCCTCGGTGTATGTGGCCGGCACCCAAACCACTGAGCTATGGGCGCTGAGCCTTAACTGGATATATTATTTTTTACCCTACCTTTCCTTGTTGTAGGAAGTACTTGCACTTCAAACACGTACTTTGTTAATTCTGACTCTTAATCCTGAGGCTGCAGGTAGAGCAGATAACATATGCCATTTCACAGGTGAGAAAAATGTAAGCACAGAAAGAATTAGAAATGTGTTCAAGGCCACAGAATGAGTTAACGGCACAGCCAGGTTAGAATGAGTATGACTCCTAGACATAGGTCTTAACTCCATTGGTGAATTCTCTATGTCTTCTGCAGGGCATGTGTCCCTTCCAAATGTAGGGGTCACTGGTTAGGCCCTTGTGGGAGCACATGTTTATGAGTTCTGTTGAATTTCCTTCCATCTCCTACTTAGCCTGTACCAGAAATACACTGCACCTCATTAATAAAACTAGTTCTGTTCAGGCCCCCCATTTGCTGCTGCCTGGAGAGGAGACCTTCAGGACCCTCCCCATTGTTCTTTGACTGAATAAAGCTCCCTGCTGGAGTCTTCACATGGCAAACCACATGAACATGTGGGACCCACTGGTTGCCAAGCCAAATGTGGCTCCAGATTATTCTAGGAAACAAATAAATTGTTTTGCTCTGGATTGAAGGAATTGCTAATTAGGGATTTTTATTTTGAGCAGTGTTCCTTGGAGCTGGCAGACAGATGGAGTAGGCGACTTGCTCCAGGGGCATTGTTAAGCTGAAGAAACTATCCATTTTTGCCCCTAGTTGTAAGAACCTGCCAGAGTTCTTGCTACCCATCTCCTGCACTCAGGGACAGAGGCTGAGGCTTAGTGGGAGGTTCCCTGGCCCAGTGACTTCCTCTTCTCTGAGAATGGTCCTCAGAACACAAGCACAGCCCTTACTGTTACTGTCAACTGTATATTACCCAGCTGGATAACTGTCCTAGAGAGAAGAGCAGAGGTCTTTCCTGGGATTCCCTACCTGGAACTGAGAATAAGAATCCATTTATCATAACAGCTGATGCATAGAATACAGAATCTGCTAATTTCCAGGTTTTTAGTTATCAGTGAGAGAAAACAGAAGCTGAGAGCATTCTGAAAGCCTCTAGTTCTACCAGCTTTGACAGACACCCAGTTGTGTCTCTGACCCCCTTGTAGGCTGGTTGTTTGATAATTCCTTGGATTCATGACTGATAAAAAATTTTCTTTTGGCATAAGCTAATTCAGCTTGTTTTTCTGTCACTTGCTATCTGCAACTAGAAGTTCAACCTGATATGGCAGACAGGATTCAAGGACACACAGAGGACCCATGCTATGGCTCAATGGACCTAGCTGTGGATTAATTGCCTGAGTATTTTGGAATCATGTTGTCAGATCTCAGTATAATGACCAATTTTCAAGAGTTTTGAAGAAAACCATGGCAAGATAGAGGGGAGGGGCTGGTGAAAAAACAGTGAGATGATCTCAGATGAGAAGCAGAAGGAAGCTGGAGGAAAGATACTCCCAGTAGGTTTGGCAGGCTAGTTTCTGTTTCCAGTCCTGTTCTAGAGCTGCAGGCCTCTCAGCCTTCTTTTCACCTCAGCTCATGAATTGAAAATCAATGCTCCGAACACCATCATCTAATCAAATAAAAACATTTATCAAGATCTGAGTCCATTATTGCCCACAAAGGGAGAATCAAGCATAGATTCAAAGGTGTGGTGAAGGCTGATTCCAAATCGCAGAATAAGAGCAGCATGAAGTTACTGTTTCCATCCCCCTGCCTCTGACCCTCCTAGATCCCATCCTCGTCATACCTCCTCTGTGATCATTTACCTCACAGTGCCAATGGAAGGACGTAGAATGGAAGACAAGAGAAAGAATAACTTCCCACTCTCTTGTGGGAGAACTGCTTAGCGTTTATCTTGGAAGAATCTAAGAAGCTTTTCCTAGTGGCTTGTAATCACTTTATTCTCCTTTCCTCAACCTCCCCCCCCCCCACGATCTAAACTAGAAAGGACAAAAGTAAGGAGGGTACAGAAGCCTTCATGCCCCATAGCCCCATCCAGCCCCCCTCCCAGCCCATGCCAGAGCAGCCTCACCTTCAGTGCACATGCAGTGATATAAGAAGCATGAGAAAGGCTCCCCTTCAAATGGCTTTGGGCGAAGCCTCTGGATCATGGAAAAGGAAACTCTAAGGCCCTGTGAAAAGATTCTCATCCTTATCAATAATTTTTACAATACAAATTAAAATATCACTAGGATACCTCTTTCTGCTTATCGTTTGGTTCTCAAATGATGCTGGCTGACCCAGAAATTAAAACAATCTTTTTAGGGGAAAGTTGAATATATAAATGTGTATATAATATATATACATATATATATGTAAACTATTTTATTTTTTGAGACAGAATCTCACTCAGTCCCCCTAGCTAAATTGCTGTGGAATCATAGTTCACAGTAACCTCAAACTCCTGGGTTCAAATGATCCTCTTGTTTCAGCCTCTCAAGTTGCTGAGAACTATTAAGTACCCTTCACCATGCCTGGCTAGTTTTACTATTTTTAGAAATAGGTGCTCAGGCTGATCTTGAACTCCTGACCTTAAGCAATCCACCTGCCTCTGCCCCCCAGAGTGCTAGGATTACAGGCATGAAGTACCATGCCAGGCCATGTGGACTTTTGCCTCAGGAACAAATTATCAGACTCTTGCCCTGGTGGACATGAAAGCCTGAGACACTTCCCAGGTCTGTGGAAGGGAGCTGGACACTACAGAGGCTGCAGCTGGATGCAGACGTGATCTCTGCTGCAGCACCACTGGCCTTGTTCTCTGTTAGTTTGATGGTTCAACCCTGCCTTGGCCCCTGCTTTTAAATACATCCTTTAGGAAGACAAAAAAAAAAAAAAAAGAGGGAGTGGATGGAGAGGGTAGGACAGAAGAAGAGAGGAGAGGAAGAAGGTAGAAGAGAGAGGCAGAAAAGAAAGAGAAAGGTGAGGGTTGCAATGTCCCTGCATCTCCATGGCCCCAGGAAGTGGGACATGGAACTGCTCCTCAGCTCTCTCTGTTGAGAGTCACCATGGAGACCAAGCGCTGGCCTCTTCATGATTAATACTCCCAGGCAGCTGTCTTCTTGGAGTCTTTTAAAATATATACACTATTATTTGAACACAATGATATTTAGAGCAGAAAGATCAAGGTAGGGTGTGGAGGAGGGAACAGTAGCATTAGCAGAACTATGACAGGGGCTGAGCCCACCCCAGAAGAGAGAGCAGAAAGGCTGCCTTCACTCTCCCTCTCCTCCTCCCCAGCTCCCTCCCTCTGCCAGCAGGATCTACTGCTTTAGTCTCTTGAGCATCTGAAGGGCCGCTCCAGTGCCTAGCATAGGGCTGTGCTCAATGAACATTTGATGAATGAATTTGCTCATTCATTAATTCATTCAGCAAATGTTTGTTGGGTGCTTGTCTAGAAAGTAAATTCTCTTTCACACATATTTCCCCATGGTAATAAAAAATTTCCTTACATTCTCCCCACAGTCAAACACACAGACACACCAACAACTACTTCCATTGCAGGTCCTAAGAACTCTGCGTGTGCACCTACTCAGCACAAGTCTGATGTGACCCACTATGTTCCTGTCCAGGACCATCACTCCAGGGAATTCTTGCAGGAATAGACACCAGCCAGACTGAGTTTGCATATCACATCCTATTTGAAAAGCTAAAGGTAGAGCCTCCATCTAAAGCCATCTTAGAATGAATCCTCTGGTAAAATGAATTATTTTCCTAAATTATCTTATTGGGTGGGCTAGCCTGTACTCAACTTTCAGACCCACCACTGAATTGAAGTGTGACCTTGGGTTAGTCATTTAAAGTTTTGGAATCTCTTTCCTCATCTGTGAAATGGGCCTCCAAAATCCTTACTATAGTATTTTCGTGATGATTAAATTATATGTTTGTAAAGTGCTCAATGTACATGCTTCTCTTTTTTCCCTTGTGTACATCTGGGTCTCTTTGTAGTTGAAGAGTGATTAAAGTAGAGCTTATAGATCTAAACTCCTCCAGAGCCCAGAATTTCTTTATAAGCTGTTAAAATGAGGGAGGGAGGAAGAACTAAGCTGGGAAGGGCTACAAAATGTTCAAGTCCCTTTTATTCTCTTCTGGTCCTCAAGGAACCAAATGCAGATAAAATTGCCCTCCAGAGGTAGCCATCCTATGTGTGTGTGTGTGTGTGTGTGTGTGTGTATCTGCCCACTGCGGGGGAATGGCACAAAAATGGGGATGTGGGTCGGCCTGCATCCAGAGCACCAGCTATCTTCCCTATCTCCTGTTCCAACCACTCCTACTGCCCCCTAACCCTGCCCCCAGACCCAGCCTCTAGCAAAAAAACTTAGGCCTATTGTCCCTAAAATCCAAAAATTAAAAAAAAAATTAAAGGGAGAAAGTTAGGATAACTTGGACCCTTGTCCTAATACAGATCTAGCTCAACAGCCCTTGGCAAATAGCAGCAATGACCTGGCGAATCACCAAAGGAGTAGGGGAATTATCTGTGACTAAGAAGGAGGAGGAATGCTGTGGCAGAGGGAAGAACAGCAGAAGGGATGGGCAACCTGGGGCTGACCAATCTGGCCCGACGGGGCAACCTGAGGAGCCCTGGACACCAGCCCAGTCAAACTCCTCCCCTCCCCCTCCCTCCGAGGCAGCAAGATGCCAGAGTGGATTTGAGACATGTGTGTCTGGTGTGGGCTCACCTGGCTTTGGCAATGCGTTTGGATTACAATCAAACCCTGGATCTGAAATAGAGTATAAGGGAAATACTGTTCAGTGTATCTAATCTTTATAGACATGTGCTATGTCTTTGTATCTCCTACATGACCACACATATGCTGCCAACATAGAACCGTATCTGTGGCCGTTTAATAGCGTATGACCCTGTGAAAACCTTTGTATATTTGTGGACTTGAGGAGAATATGCATTTAAGTATGTCAGCATATGTTTTGCAAGTGATTGTATGAAGAAACATTCTGTGAACACACTTTTAGTGCCATTGTGGGGTGAGCGGTGGACAGCTGGAGATGGATATGGGGCTCTGAGTCCCAGCAGAAGAGAAACCAAAATCTACCTTCTGGTCCATAATAAGCACTTAAGAAATCAATGAACAGGGCAGCGCTTGTGGCTCAAGGAATAGTGCACCGGCCCCATATGGGGGGTGGTGGCAGGTTCAAGCCAAAACTGGCCAAAACTGCAAAAAAAGAAAGAAAGAAAGAAAGAAAGAAAGAAAAGAACAATGAATGAACATTGAGAAAATGAATGAAAGGATGTTTGGATAATGGACATAAGGTGAAAGGGAGAGAATGTGGTGGGGGTTGGGCATTCTTGAGCACACTTTCTTGAGAAGGAGGGTACTGTGTGGAAGGAAGGCTATAAGATATACTGCTATAGTCCACCTCCTCTCCTCAGGGGTCTTTGTTTTCATTTTAGGAAAAATGAAAAAGGAAGAAGGAGCCAGACTGTTCTCTTCACCTTCCAGCACCTAGAGTCTCCGGAATTGATGCTCCTGTAAAGAAAAACATGCTAGGGTGGCACCTGTGGCTCCGTGGGTAGGGTGCCGGCCCCATATACCAAGGGTGGTGGGTTCAAACCGGGCTCCGGCCAAATTGCAACAAAAAAATGGCTGGGCATTATGGTGGGTGCCTGTGGTCCCAGCTGCTTGGGAGGCTGAGGCAAGAGAGTTGCCCTAAGCCCTGGAGTTGGAGGTTGCTGTGAGACGCCATGGCACTCTACCAAGGGTGACAAGGTGAGACTCTGTCTCTACAAAAAGAAAAAAAGAAAGAAAAACATGCTATTCCACATATTTATTTAATCTTCTCATATATTTATTTAAATTGGTTCCAGAAAGCAGTTAAGTAAGCTATAACACAAAACAAAATGGGCATTGTAAAAAGAGGATGAGAAAAGACAGAGGGAAAACCACAGCACAAGAGAGATGAGAGCAGGAGAGTAGACAGGCTTTTTTTGCTGGAGTTGACTCTGATGATTCTGCAGCCAGCTTTACAGCCCTTTAGGTTAGGGATTTTTTTTTTTCCTCAGAAGAAGCCCAATTATTTAAGTACTGCTTCCAGGGAAATATTTCCTGTGGATTTTCTGTGTGTTGCTAGGAACAACATCCCTAGTGTAAAAGTCATTTATATGAAGGCAGGAAAGAATATCTACAGAAGCATTTTACCCCCTGTGGGTGAGGGAGGAGGAAGTTCTAATTGGCCCACCTTCTCTAGAGGACAGTTTGCCTGTTGTCTACCAAAATTTGATATATCCTTTGGCAAAGAATTACACTCATTAAAATTTATCCCACAGATATATTCACATTTTTATAGTCAGGTCTGTTGACCCCAATAACTTTTTAGTAAAAAGAAAAGGTTGGGAATTACTTATATGTTCATAGAGGACAAACTGACCAACTCATGATTGTCCCTTACAATGGAGTACTATACAGCCTTAGAAAAGAATTACCAGGGCTTTATTTTTGAACCTAGCACAATCTCTCAACTATTTTAAATGAAAAAATTATATTGCAGAATAGAATATGTGTGCTTTCATATGCATAAAAATTTCTGAAAGAATACTGAAGAAATTTAAATGTGGCTACCTCCAGAGATAGGAATGAAGGCGGGTAGAAAATAAGAACTTTTCACTTTTCAACTTAGAATTAATGTACAACCTTTGTACTGACTTCCCCCTCAGTATTAACAAGAATTGTGACCCTTTTAATTTTAATAGGTTATTTTTCTTAGCACAAACAACAAATCACAAACAAAAAACCCTGTGAAAACAGAAAACCAGGCACGAGCAAAAGGAATGAATGGCAATAATTTCTATGGCTTACTGAGTGTGCCTGGCTCAGTGCCTATGGCTCAAGTGCCTAAGGTGCCAGCCACATACACCCAAGGTGGCGGGTTCGAATCCAGCCTGGGCCCGCCAAACAACAATGACGGCTGCAACCAAAAAATAGCCGGGTGTTGTGGTGAACGCCTGTGGTCTCAGCTACTTGGGAGGCTGAGGCAGGAGATTCACTTGAGCCCAGGAGTTGGAGGTTGCTGTGAGTTGTGATGCCAGATCACTCTACCCAGGGGGACAGCATGAGGCTCCTGTCTCAAAAAACAAACAAAAAAAACTCCCCCCAAAACAAATACTGAGTGTGCCTGGATATTCACATGCTTTAACTCAGTTTCTCGCCATAGCAAATTCACAAGGGAGAAAATTAACGGTAGAAGGCATAAAATGACACGGCAGTAAGTGGCAGAGGGGCAGATTCGAACTCCATACTGTGGAATTCCAAAGCCCACATTTCCTGCCCCCCCCCCGCCCCCCGCCTCCCGGCCTCCACCTCTGCCTCCTCCTCCAGGCGGAAAGCAAGTCTACCTGACGTCGGGCCACCTGCAGGTCAGGGCCCTAGACCCGCGCTCCCGCGGCCCCGGCGCGCTCGGGGCTCCACGCTCTGGGAGCGCGCGCGCACGTAGAGGCCCGGGCTCGGCGGCCGCGGCAGCGACGTCACAACCCGAGCTTTCCTTTTCGGGAGTCCCCGGCACACATCCTGTGTCCATGTTTGGGCATTTACGTCACGACGGCAGGGCCGGGGCCTCCCGAAATGGCAGTGGCCCGGGGAGTCGGAAGCCCGGAGCCAGCGCCGCCGCAGCTATATAAATGGGGGGGCTGTGGGTTGGGGGAGCCTGGCTACGCTTTGGAGAGGCGAAGAGCCGCCGCCCGAGGCCGGTGCGAGCGAACGAGGGCGCCGCGGCCCCCCAACTCCCTTCCCACTGGTGAGCTCCTGGAGTCAGGAGCCCGGGCGCCTGGGTCTGCGCGCCGTGGGGCGCCCCGACCACCGGCCTCCCTGCCACCCGCGCGCCCCCAAACCCAGCGGGCAAAGCCCCGGGCGCCCCACAGTCGCTGCCGCGCCATGCTCCACCTCAGCGAGTTTTCCGGTCCTGACGCGCTCCTCGTCAAGTCCACAGAAGGCTTTTGCGCCGAACCCAGTGCCGAATTGCCCCGGCTGCCCGCCAGGGACGCTCCTGCGGCTCCTGGCTACCCCGGAGGTAAGGAGCGCAACCACGGGTGTTCAGACGGCGGCAGAGCGCGGGGGCGCAGGATGGCTGAGAACAAGCAGGGGCTGGGAGACTGAAGCTATGGGAATAGGGGCGATGGGAAGTGCAGGAGTCCTGGCGCGCTCACCCCCATTCTCACCCCCACCCGGCCTCCGCCGCCTCCAAGAAACCTGTGCGTATATAGGAACGTCCTTTTGCCTGTGCACGTGTGTTTTGCGTGTGCATGTTTGTGCTTCCTGGGACGTGTGCGGGCCCCTGCTGGATCAGAATGTGCAAAAGGCACTTTGTATGTGTCCATGCGCACCAAGGGGTTCGTGGGTAGGGGCAGTGGACGCAGACGCGCACGCTTTGATGTGCTAGAGCTTATTCCTGCTCCCTCCTCCGCAGGCGACTTCTTGAGCTGGGCTCTGAGCAACTGCGGCGCCGGGGGGGACTTAGCCGACTCCTGCTTCCTGGAGGGTCCTGCACCCACACCCCCTCCCAGTCTCAGCTACAGCGGTAGCTTCTTCATTCAGGCGGTGCCCGAACACCCGCACGACCCGGAGGCACTCTTCAACCTCATGTCGGGCATTTTAGGTCTGGCACCCTTCCCTGGTCCTGAGGCTGCAGCATCCCGGTCCCCGCTGGATGCTCCGTTCCCCACGGGCCCCGACGCCTTGTTGCCAGGTCCTCCAGACCTTTATTCCCCGGATCTGGGCGCTACCGCCTTTCCAGAGGCGCTCTGGGAGGCCTCGCCTTCCACAGGCGCCCCTTCGCAGTGCCTGTATGAGCCTCAGCTATCTCCACCCGACGTCAAGCCGGGTCTCCGGGCGCCTCCGGCCTCTCCAGCGCTGGACGCTGCCTCGGTCTTCAAGGGTCCCTACGCGCCCTGGGAGCTGCTTTCTGTTGGGGCCCCAGGGAACTGTGGGTCACAGGGAGGCTACCAGGCGGCCCCCGAGGCACGTTTTCCCTCTGTAGGGACCAAGATTGAGGACCTACTGTCCATCAGCTGCCCTGCGGAGCTGCCAACCGGCCCAGCCAACAGACTCTATCCTACCGGAGCCTACGATGCTTTCCCGCTGACCCCTGGTGACTTAGGGGAAGGGGCCGAGGGCCTCTCAGGGCTTCTGACCCCTCCTAGTGGGGAAGGAGGGAGTAGCGGCGACGGCGGAGAGTTTCTGGCTGGTACACAGCCTCAGCTTTCCCCGTTAGGCCTTCGCAGCACCGCTCCGGCGGACTTCCCGAAACCTCTAGTGGCGGACATCTCTGGAAGTAATGGCGTGGCTGCGCCACCCGTGCCTCCGCCGTCCGCCCCTTTCCCCCCGGCCAAGGCGCGGCGCAAGGGGCGCCGGGGCGGCAAGTGCAGCGCGCGCTGCTTCTGCCCGCGGCCCCACGCCAAGGCCTTCGCTTGCCCTGTGGAGAGCTGTGTGCGGAGCTTTGCGCGCTCCGACGAGCTCAACCGCCACCTGCGCATCCACACGGGCCACAAGCCTTTCCAGTGCCGCATCTGCCTCCGCAACTTCAGCCGCAGCGACCACCTCACCACGCACGTGCGCACCCACACCGGCGAGAAGCCGTTTGCCTGCGACGTGTGCGGCCGTCGCTTCGCGCGCAGCGATGAGAAAAAACGGCACAGCAAGGTGCACCTCAAGCAGAAGGCGCGTGCGGAGGAGCGGCTCAAGGGTCTTGGCTTTTACTCGCTGGGCCTCTCTTTCGCCGCCCTGTAGGCAAGAGATGGTTTCTGGGTTGGGGCGCCGCCGCCCGGCGGGCACAAGAAGTTACGGACTGTTCCTCTACTTGCTTTTCTTCCAACTGTTCCTCGCACGCCCCGGGTCGGGACTGCGTCCCGCTTCCAGTTCCCTTGAAGTGCCCGCTGCACATGTCCTGTTCAGCACCAGCTCCGTGGACAGCTCCCGCGTCTGGGCGCCATCTCCTTAGCAGTGCTTTGGGGAGGAAGTTCCCTCAGGTCATACACCGTGGGACTCAAGACAGTCTTTTGTAACTGGCGCGCGCCCTACACCCTCAATTCCCTCAGAGACAGGCTGGGGCAGGGCCGAGCCAATCTCTTGCGGGACTTTGTACAGCAGTGTCGTTTCCAGCAGCCATTGGATGTAACGTTTTGCTTTGTTTTTTTTTTTCTTTTTTGTTGTGGTTAATTTTTGTAAAGCAGACGCTACTCTCCAGTAGTTAACAAAACTGTTTATTTTTGCAATTAAAATTATTGTGCTAAAAGCTTACTGAATCTGCCATGTAAGCTCCTGCCCCGTACCACCAATATCCCCACCCCTGCAAACATATGTGCCGGAAAATAAAGAAGATCCCCGCCCGCATGGAGTACCCGCCCTGAACACATGACACACCTACTGACAAGAACACCCACCAGGCACTGTACATAGTAGGAAGTTGATAAATACGTACTGAATTAATGAATGGATTTAATCACAGCTGACCTAACGAGTAGAGTGTTTCTGGAATTTGAAAATGTTTGAAAGGCATAGATGTTAAACATCATGCATATGTTTTTTTCCTTAATCTTCACAATCCCAAGTGAAGCAGGCACATACTCTATTTCAAATTTGAGGACCGCAAGTGTAGGTAACTTTCTGGGTAGCCCAGCTAAGGACAGAGTCAAACAGATCTGACTCCAGAGCCAGTGCTTATTTTCCAGCGTTAGAATGGAGGCACCTAAGCTTAACAACAACGGTTTGAAAATGTTTCCTACCAGAAGCGAGAAACAGGTTTGGCAGCTAGAGGGAGCCCCAGGCAGTAGCGAGCACAGCAAAAGGCTTTGGTGTTTCAGTGTTGTGCGAGAATACCCTGAGTATGGGTTTCACAGATGCTCCAGCCACTTCCTATGCGTTTAATCTGTTCAAGAATCACATGCTGTCAGGGCCAAAAGGTTCTCAACATTTAGCTAAACCACACCTGAGTCTAGCACAGAGCAGGCACTTGCCAGAGGCTCACAGCCATCTTAGTTGATCTTTTCACAAAGTATCTTCTCCAGGAGGCAGCAGCCTACTTACTGTTCAGTCACACACCTGCCAAAGCCATTTTTCTCAAGCACTTCTTCCAGGTGAACCCTTCATCGCTTTAGGGTTTGGGAAAGGATATAAAGATGGTGAAGAAGATGAGATCCTGTGATGGGGAACGTCCCCCTTAGTCTTTAACTCCCTGCCCAAAGCTTTTACACGCTCTTTCTGGCCATCTTGGGCAGACCATGGAACATAAAAAGCCTGCCATACTGTCCATTTCTCCACCCCAATGACTGCTCTTTACTAAAGAAGGAAAAGGGCCTGTGTCTGGGTGGGGACCTCATTCTCTTCTGTGCTGAAGAGAGAGAGCCTACAGCCCTATGATGCTAGATCCAACCAGCATCTATCTGTCTGGCTTCTTCACCCCTTTACTCTCAGATGTGCTCGCCCAACCCCATGCAGTCCAGCTGACCAGAGACAAAGCTATCAAGTCATAGAATCCCAGCCTTTTCCCTCCACAGGTGGTAAGTGCTTTCACGTGGCTGAGTATATTGCATCTAATTAACTAATTTGTGATAAAGAATTTGATATTATCTCTTTTAGGGGAATTAACATTTTAGAAAAGTAGCCTGCAGGGGGTCATGTTTAACTCTATGGAGAGGCTCAAATGATGGTCTATTAGATACTATGATTAAGTAAGTGATAGATTTATTGTGACCCTTTTTATCTTACTATTTAAATGACCACCTGACTTTGCTTTCCATGTAAAGTAGTGTAAGGAAGTGTATAAAGGCCCATATTTCAAGCAGCTGGTCCAAAAGCTGGACTTGGTGGCTCATACCTGTAATCCCAGCACTTGGGAGGCTGAAGCAGATGGATTGTCTGAGCTCACAAGTTCAAGATCAGCCTTAGCCACAGTGAGACCCCCATCTCTAAAAAATAGCCAGGTGTTGTGGCAGGCACCTGTAGTCCCAGCAACTTGGGAGGCTGAGGCAAGAGGATCACTTGAACCCAAGAGTTTGAGGTTGCTAAGCACTAAGATGCCATGGCACTGTACCAAGGGTGACCAAGTGAGATTCTGTCTCAAAAAAAAGAAAGAAAGAAAGAAAAGAACCAAAGGAGGAAGTGCAGACAGGCTATGAGTGGCTGGCCTCTGACCAACCCACCCTTACCCCCTCCAGCAGCATTCCATCAAGGCTATCAGCTGTATTGTGCCCTCAGCTTGTCTTCACACTACCTAGGCCTAATATCACTGATGAGAAAATGTTAAATTTCAAAGAAGTGACTTAGTAGTCCTGGTTCTAGGGCCCAGCCTAGTTTTATGACTCCCAGCTGAGAAGTCTCTTCTATGTCCAAATGGACACTGTCCCCATTTACTGGAGTTTCCCCTAGGGATTTTGAGGGAAGAGAATCTTAGGCCAGAGATGGAAAGAATTATAACCAAACAATCTAAAAATCCATCAAACCCAGGACCCAACCAGAATTGGACTACCAGCTCATTTTCCTTACTTGCTTCTCTTTTTTATCTGGTCCTGAAAATGTGGGTATTTTCCCAGATTCAATTTTTAGCCTTCTTTCCTATTTTAACACTCTTCTTAGCATATTCATTGTCCGTTCTTCAACCATCACTCCTACACAGAAGGCTTCTAAGTCAGCCATCCCCATGGTTCTGTCATCCATATGAGTGTCCCACCACCATTTCAAATACCACCTGTCTAAAATCAAATCACCCTTCCACATACCCAGTTTCTGCTAAGAGTGACAGGTATTTGATTGCTTCCCTAGACTCACTATAGCTCTGTGGGATTCACCTTTGCATCTTTCCTCCCCCACACATCCAGGCTGTCACTTAGACCTGTGGAACCTTATTTAAATTCCTCAGGGTCTTCTCTCATTCATGGTACACTATTTCCTTTTACATACTGCAATTTTTAGCTTCTGAGCTCATCTTCAGTGAGGACTTACCTGGGCACCAATACTTTGTGACCTCAGTTGAGGGTATTTTTTTTCCTGAGAAGTGCTATGTTTGCTTGTGCCAGGTACTCCAAGAATATCGATTGGAGACCGATATGGATTAATTTCTTGGCTTGGGGTTCCTGTACCACATAGATGTTGTGAATTCATACTCCAACTCAAGTAGTTATAGGATTTTCAGAGGCAGCTTCTTTTTCTCTGATCAGGACCCATATCAGGACAGACAAGCAATATGCCTCCCTTACCACACCTTCTGGGATTAGTCACAACACATCTCAAGCTTCTATTTCTTGGTCTCAGTCCCCTCATTTTGGTCTATGTAGATTTTCTTTCCTTTCTTGCAAGCCCAGCTAAGCATTGTAGGAAATGTCTTTTATATTTTACAAAAAACAGTCCACATATTTTGAAGCAGGAGAGCCTGGGTTATCTAGTCAACAATACTGTTAAAAACTAAAGCCAGAAGAAACTGATTATTCTATTAAAATATTTTCTGCATTTATTCTCTCTGTGCCTGTTGCCAGCTCTTTAGCCCATGACACCCTTTACATAGACAGACGCCTTGCCTATGAGAATCACATAGAATCATATTACATTGTCCAAGAGTAAGATCTTGTCCAATAGAAGATTGGAAGAGAAAACTGAGGCCCAAGAGATATGGTGATTTTCTTAAGGGCACATTGATGGTAAGACACTGAAGTTAGCCTTGAATCTGGACCTTACAATTTCAAGACCAGTGCATATCCATATAATCACTCATTCCACAAATTTTGAATGCTATTTATCAGCTGCACTAGTAGTCTCCAAGTGTTTTACTTTCCAGTGCATCTAAGGAATGTAACACACACCAGTAACAGAGACTCACTACAGTCCTGATTCTCACACTGGAGAGATGGGAAAGAGTAATAAGAATCTTGATGAGATAGGATATGGGGCAAGAGTTTGACAAACCCAAGATGTCTCCTATTTCCTCCCCTTAACCCTAACCCTGTTCCCTGTTTGAGACAAGCCTGTATTGTACCAAACTACTTCCTCTGCCTCCATTATACCTCCTTTCATTCCACATTGCCCAGTCCTGATGATGAAAACTTCCCTAAAACACCATTCACAATAGTGCTTTATCCCAAAACTACCAAGGCTTCCACCCTCCTACAAAATATATATATTTATGTATATAAATATATATATATTTCACCCTTGCAGTGAAAGCCCTCCATATCAGATCCAAATTTGTCTTCCCCTATCATCTCTTCCTTTGCTCTTTGCTCTGGCTTCTCCTCTTCCTTGACCTTTTATCCAAATGCTTCCACCCTTGAGTTCCTTCAAGAGCAGAAGATCCACATCTGTGGCCCTGGTATTACCAAGCCTACTGTCCAGCACACTTAAGTGCTTGCTTAGTCTGTTGATTAGTTGACCTAAAAGCCTAAAAAGGAGAGGGAGGGAAAAAGAAAGGGGAAGGAGGAGGGAAGGAAAGTAGTTGGAGAGCATGAAGCTGGGAAAGAGAAGAGGGAAGAGGAAGGAAGGATCAGGAGGGAGACATGAGAAGAAGCAATATGGAGGCCTTGACACCAGTCATAGGGTTCCCTGAGTGGGACCAAACCTCTGACTAGTCTGGGACCTGTCCAGTTCTTGTTGAGCCCATGATTCTTTGCCTCAGCTCTGGGACTACAGATGTGTCTCTGTCACTGAGCTCTCTCTTTTGGTTTCTCTGGTTTACATAGAATAGGATTCAGTTTAACATTTTTAGAACTGTGGTTCCCATAACAACCGAGCAGGAACTGTTGTCTGTGAAATGTAGCATGGGCACACATGCGCACATGCATACACTCATACACATATGCGCATGTGTGCAAATACACATGCATACACTCATACATATGCTTGCATACACATGCTCATACGTGCACATCCACATGCACACACATGGGTGCACTCACAAATACATGCATCTATGTACACTTGCAGTTGTACAGGTACACACCTGCATATACATGCACATGCACACATACACACAGATGCACAAAAGCACATACATACATACATCAGCTTGCTGCAGATTGTTTTCAGACACTCACAGGAAGCACAGAGTAAGGAGAAAGAAACATCACAACAACAAAGATGGACCAAGGGGCAGGGCCTGTGGCTCAGTGAGTAGAGTGCTGGCCCCACATACCAAGGGTGGTGGGTTCAAACGTGGCCCCAGCCAAACCGCAACAAAAAATAGCTGGGTGTTGTGGTGGGCACCTGTAGTCCCAGCTACTTGGGAGGCTGAGGCAGGCGAAACACCTAAACCCAGGAGGAGTTGGAGGTTGCTGTGAGCTATGATGCCATGGCACTCTACCAAAGGTGATAAGGTGAGAAAAAAACAAAGATGGACCAAGACAATATATAGATATTTTTGCCTATTTGCAAAAACAGATGTAGGGAGTATGCATTTTGATATGTGAATGTTAAATGGACTGTATTACAGTTAAGAGATGGCAAGAAGGCACTGTGGTTGAGCACAGACTTTACAGTTTAGCAACCTGAGTTCAAACCCTGGCTATGCCATGTTAGATCTGCACTTTAGCTTCTCCATTTGCAGAATGGAGATAATAACAATACCTACTTGATAGACTTATTAGGAAGATTAATGATATACATAAAAATTATTAACATGATGCTTGGCACTTGGACAATAGAAGTTGTTGTCATTTAAGACTTATAACTGATTTCTCATTTGCTTAATCTAAGAAGACTTCCTGGAGGAGGAAAGAAATTCAGGAACTACAAGAAGGAAGAGAAGATGGAGAGAGAGTTTGCCCTGATTGGCCACTGTATTAAATTTGTCTTGTCCCCCCCCAACCCATCTGACAACAAATACACAAATTATCCTTTCTGAACGTTACAGTATCTCTACCTTCACAGAAATGGAGGAGGCAAGAAGAGTCCCCATCAGCATCAGATTTATTGGAGAATCCTGAGGCTGTTAGATTTCTGCTTTGCTGCATCCGACTGCCTTTCAAGACCCTGACCAAGCACTGCCCTCAGCTTGAAATGCCATCTCTCTGGCCGGGCGTTGTGGCGGGCGCCTGTGGTCCCAGCTACTTGGGAGGCAGAGGCAGGAGACTCGCTTGAGCCCAGGAGTTGGAGGTTGCTATGAGCTGTGATGCCATGGCACTCTACCCAGGGGGATAGCTTGAGGCTCC
>CAUYQV010187759.1:0-32316 GCA_963574575.1 Galagoides demidoff
GTAGAGTGCCATGGCATTATATCTCACAGCAACCTCAAATTCTTGGGCTCAGGTGGATCCTCTTGCCTCAGCCTCCTGAGTAGCTGAGACAGCACTCACCAGAATGCCCAGCTAGTTGTTTGCTTTTTCAGTACAGACAGGGTCTCGCTCTTGCTCAGGCTGGTTTTGATTCCTGAGCTCTAGCTCAAGGCCATGTGCCTTGGCCTCCCAGAATGCTAGGATTGCAGGCGTGAGCCACCATACCAGGGCTTATTATTTTTTTAAAACAAATAATTTGATAAAATTAAACAAGGAGGAGGGAGGAAATCAGGTATCCTAGGTCCTCAACACACAGGGCAAGAGCAGAGTTTGGTAGGAGGGGCTGGAGGTGCCCTGAAGGTAGTTGGGGAAGTTGGGTCTTGTCTCCAGACTTGGGAAGTCACAGCAGATTTTAGAGCAGGGGAATGACTTATGTAGTGTGGTGTTTAGGCAGGTCTGTCTGGCACAATGGAGTGGTCATTGGCACAAGGGTGGCCAATCTGGAAACTGTTTCACGACCTCAAACATGGCGGCACCAAGGGTGCAGATGGCAGAGGGAGGGGCTGAGCAATGGATGATGAGGGTAACCAAAGAAGGAAGACAGTTTGAATAGACAGTTTACCAAAGGAAATTCACAAACCACCAAGAAGCACATGAAAGGTGCTCCCCATCATTAGTCTTTGGGGGAAGGCAAATTAAAAACCCTGTAAGATAGCCCTTCAGACCCACCAGCATGGCTAGCGTTAAATAGACACACAAGACTAAGCATTGGTGAGGATGTGGAGCAACTAGCCTCTCGTTCGTTGCTGATGAAGGTGTAAAGTGGTGCTAGCCCTTTGGAAAACTCAATTTCTTAGAAGGTCAAATATACACCTTACACCTAGCAATTCAGCTCCCAGGAAGGAAAACATATTTCCACACAGTCCTATACCTGAATGATTACAGCAAAGTTGTGTGTAAAAGCCAAACTGGAAACAGCCTAAGTGTTCGCAAAGAGGAGGATAGATTAAGAAACTACGCTACATCCATAAAATGCACACACTGGAAAGGAACAGCTGTTACAAGCAATGATGTGGATGAACTGACAGCAGCGACCTTCCAGGTGCCAAACTGAGGGAAGGAAGCCAGATGCAAGTACATTTACAGGAAGCTCAAAACCAGGCAAAACTAAGAAGTGGTGATAGAAATCAAATTGGTAGTTGCCTGGGGTAGGGCAGGTGGAGACATTAATTGCAAAGGGACGCGAAGAAACCCTCTGTGAGATGGAAGTGCCCTTTATCTTGACTATGGTGGTGTGCATACCTTTAGCAAAGGTCATCGATCTGCACTCTTAAAATGGGTGCACTTTATTATATCTGCTTATACCTCAGTAAAATCGATGACAGCAAAAACAAAACAGCAAGGAAGATTTTCTTTTAAAATGGGAAGAGCTTTATTTAAGCCGAACACATGTGTACCCCAGGTACGTATGTATATACTCAACAGAAAGGCAAAGAAACATATAGAAACATTTATAGCAGCATTGCTCAAAATAGACCAAAACTGGGGCAACTCAGATGTCCACCAGCAGAACACTGGATACAGAAGCATGCTATAACGCGCTGTGGAACACTGCACAGCCCACACCTGAGCCTGAACGCGATAAACTAGACATAAAAGAGCACAGACTGGAATCCATTGATAAAAAGTTCAAGGACAGGTAAAAGTAGTCTATGGTGTTAGAAGTTAGAATGGCTTTACTGATTAGGGGTGGTGACTGGAAGAGGACATGAGGGGGTCCCCGGGGACTAGTAAATGTTTTCTTTCTTCCTCTGGGTTCTAGCTGCTCTTGAGTGTGTTCAAACTGTAAAACTCCACCCTGCTGTACTGTCACATGCATTTTTCTGTCTGGATGTTGTATCTGAATTAAAACTGTTTTACTTTTTAACTGGTAGTAGTTTTCTTAGAGGTATAAATCAGTAGGTAAAATCACCCATAAACTCAGCACAGAGGAGTGTGGGAAGGCAAGGTGGGGCCAGCGTGTAGGTTTGTTCCCTGGGCCGTGGGGTTGGCAGCTTAGCGTGTGTTGGTGACACAGTGGCGGACTTACCCCTTCCAGCTGCCACCAGAGCCTGGGTAACACCATCAGACTCTGCCCCTTCCTCTCTGTCATCTCACTCTGACCTTTCAGCCCCTGGTCCTACCATTCCCTGCTCCAGGATCCTGCTCACTAAGGTGAGGGTGAATTGTCCAAGTCTGGGATGAGAGGTTTTGGGGGGTTGGCTGGCAGACTGCACCCATCTGGGCTGTTCAGCTTCTCGTAGCAGGCTCCTGAGGGCCTAATGAACAGGCCTGGGCAGGTTCTTCAACCTCTGCCCGCAATGGCAGAGACAGCCAGGGCTGAGAGCTATCTACTCTCCTGGCCACTTTCCCCTAGAACTGCCTCTGCCCCAACTTAACCCCTCACCTGTCTGCAACAACACTCAGCGTATGTGAAGAGCACAGCTGGGTTTGGAGTCAGGCACACTGACTAGCTGTGTGATCTCAGATGAGAAACTCAACCTCTCTAAGCCTCCAAACCTTCATATTCACTAAAGACAGGCATTTAAAGGGGTGAGAAAAATACCAATGGGAGTTGTACTATTTTCTTCTTACACCCTAATAATTGTGTACACTCACTTTGAAGACCACTCTAAACTTCTGCAACCATAAGGTTCCAGACCTCAGGCTATCATAGTGTGCAGCCGAAGGTCTAAATTGCTCAGCGTGGCCGTTGAGAGCCCCCAAGCTCCAGCTCCATCTGCTATCCTGCTTGGGCCAGGGACTGTTCACTGACCTCGGACCCAAGGCCAGGTGTTGCCTTCCTCACCTCTAGGTCTATATTCCCAGGGTAATTGTTTCTACCCTTACCCCCATCTGGGCTTCTGAGGACTTCAGCCACTGCCACAAAGCTCTCCTAGGGGTTGCAGGTATTTCACTCATTCAAGCAATTTGATTGGAAAGCCCAGCATCCCATTTATCTTTCCTCTCCTCTGACCTCATCCCTCATATCACTAGGTAGCATCAGACATCACTTGTCACACACGGCCCAGCAATGAGCACTCTGGGACACTGGGATCCAGCTCCAGGATTCAAGGTCTGTGTCTGCTGGGTCTGCCTGCATCACTCAGGGCAAGTACCACTGGCTTGCAGTATACTGTAACAAACAACATCTCAGTGGCTAAACAGTGATGATTATTTCTTGCTCATATCAAAGTCCACTATGGGTTAGGTGGCTCTCCTTCAAGTGGTGACAAGGGGATTCAGGTTCCTCGCATCTGTGGGAGACAGGTTCCTCTGTCTCTAATGCAGGGTTCTGGGATTGTCGTGGAAGGGAGAGCATGGGAAGGTCTTTTCAGGTCCAGCACTGGAAGTGTGACACATCAGGTCTGCCCGCGCTCAGTCGGCCAGAGCCCAGCTCACAGACCCTCCCTACCCAGAAGCAGACCTGGAATTGTGGCCCCCTGGGCACCCAGGGGGAGGAGATAGTGTAAATGATGAGTGGCCTGCTCCACCCCCAAGCCTACCTTGGTGTGAACTTCTAAAGGGCAAAAACCCAGCATGCACCTTCCTTATGTTTTCCAGGACCTCCTATGGAACTTCCAGCCTGCCTGCCCCGCTCACATCACCCACCTGTCACTGTCTTGCACACAGTGTTCACCATCTACCAGCCAGGGAAAGCTGTGTGTGAGTCAAACAGGCTGGTGGAGGGGGTGGGGAGGAAGGGGCCCACTGGGCAGAGATATGGGTCCTTCCTGCTCTGTGGACAGCACTGCTTCCCCGGCCTTGCACTGTGCTGGGCACATAGTGGGTGCTCAGTAAGCATTTGTTGAGTAAATGAATAAACAGATGCATGGAAAGATTAGGAAAATAGGCTCAAGAGACTGAAGGAATAGATAGAACGTTAAAAAAAAATTAGGTAGGGGCTCGGCGCCTGTAGCTTGGTGGTTAGGGCTCTAGCCACATACACCAGGGCTGGCGAGTTCAAACCCAGCCCAGGCCTGCTAAACAATGACCACAACAAAAAATAGCCGAGTGTTGAGTCGGACACTTACAGTCCCAGTTACTTGGGAGGCTGAGGCAAGAGAATGGCATAAGCCCAAGAGTTTGAGGTTGTTGTGAGCTGTGACACTATGGCACTCTACCAAAGGCAACATAGTGAGACTTTGTCTGATAGAAAGAAAGGAAGGAAGGAAGGAAGGAAGGAAGGAAGGAAGGAAGGAAGGAAGGAAGGAAGATTAGGTGGCAGAGAAGACTCAGGTCCAAAGCTAAGACAGGAGAGTCTTCTCATGCGTTACCTGAACCAAGGGGTGGGGCCCTCAAGGACTGCGGGTCTCTGAGCCCACTCAGGCACAACCGTGGGGCAGGGCGCAGCCAGATAAACCAGGGTTTGGAGTTTCCCTTCCTGGGGTAGTGGTGACCTCCCCTTCTGTGATTAGGATCTTTATTTGCTAGGGTTCACTGGGGTTAATTGTTGTTGTGGTTGAGCAGATGGGAAGGAGCCCTGCCCTGGCCTGGGGGAGGGGCACCCCAGAGTCAGATGGGTATGGAGACCTGAAGGGCTGGGATTGGGGCTGGGGGCCAGGGCACAGGATGGCTTAGGAAGGTGATTCCTGCCAGCAATTTAACCATTTCTATGCCTTAAGCCTAGTTGGCTGGGTCTTTAACCCTTCTTTGTCTCCCCTGTTTGGGTCACCCCCCACCCAAATCATCAAAGCCCCAGAGAGGCCCAGCTCCATGAAGCAACTGGCATTATTCACAGGGGTGGGGCTGGGTGAGCTGGGGGAGAAGTGACCTGGCCTGTGCTCAGATCTCGGCCAGCTGCAGGTGGGACCAGCACCCTGAGCTTTCCTGGCTCCAGCAGGGCAGGACTCCATCTGCAGTGTCTCAGCATCAGCCTCACCTTCAAGACCCTGCCCTTGGCCTGCTGCAGGGACCCCGAAACCTACATTCAGCAGGCTGCTGCTGCTCTTCAGAGACAAGCCAGGTCAGTGATGGCCCAGAGAGGCAGGGCAGGTGAAAGAGGATTGATGGAGGGACCCAGGCTTGAGCTGGTGGAGCCTCTGCTAAAGCTCCCCACCTTGCAGGAAAGGAAATGAGGCCCAAGGTTACTCTCCAAGCTACATAGCACACTGGGTTGTTGAAAACCCGAGGGCTGGAGCTGTTAGCAGTGCAGACTCCCTGGCGGTGAAGAACCACCCAGTCCTCCCCCACATCAGGTAGCCAGACAGTCTCATGTGTCAGCGACTCTGGGGTGTGGTGGTGAGATGTATGTTGGGCCTGAGGGGACCTTTGCCAGGGCTGGGAGCAGGGTGAGGGCCGAGATTCTTGCGAAGTGTGGATATAGGCTGAGAGCAGCGGCTAGAGCAGGACACTGCACTCAGATGCACCCAGGTCTGGCTCTTGCTGTGTGACGTTAGGTAAGTTATCTGACCTCACTGAGCCTCGGTTTTCTGAGAGAGTGGTTTAGAGTGGAGGAGGGTGATGCTACCTACCTCACTGGGTCACTGAAGAGAAAAGTGAGACAATTTCTGTACTGTGGATGTCATCGTGCCACCATAGGGCACATGTTCACAGTAAATATCGCTATCATTACTGCTGCGCCCTGTGCTAATGTAATTGTAACATTATTGTTATGTTGAATAGTCGATATGATTTAAATCTAGCATATATTGGTATCAATAATGAAGATAATAAATGGTTTCATTTCCAGGCCCAAGGAAGGGGCCTGAACGCACTCCCACTCACTCTCTCCATCCCCTTCTCCCCTGTGCCCATGGCATCCCTCAAGGGCTAGTGGTTCAGGGCTGTGCTGAGCGTTCCACTCTGCAATAATGAGCAGGCAAAAGGTGCAGTGGACCCAGAAAGGGATGTTTGGGGACAACCTACCAGTTCTCTCTGCCACTGGTTCAGAACTGCCCAGGCTTGGCTGATGCCCACTGCCCACCAGGTCCCTGCCTCCACCTACTGGGTGCTGAGGTCTGAGCTAAGCACTTCATGTTTACCCTCACAACTGGCCTACAGTAGGAGCATAACTTATGGATGAAAGCACCAAGGCTTAGAGAGGCGACTTGGCCTTCCTAATAAGTAGCAGAGCTGTGCATCCAAATAGGACACCCCTCCAGGGTGCACCAGGAGGTAGAAGTGTCTCTGCCCATCCCATGTGCCATTCTACCCCTGGAGGCCCTCACCCTTCCCTAGGGCTGGGACCCCCAACAAGCCAGCACCCCCCCCCCAGAAAGAGATTATGGGAACCTTCTCTGCAAACACCTGGTACAGGGTAAAGGATGGGGTGAGGGGACATGGAGTGTCCAGGAGCATCAACCCTCCATTCTGAAGGAACTGGGGCCCTAAAAATAGACAATAGGGAGGAGGGGTCTAAAAATAGACTCCTGACAAGGCCACAAAGCCTTCTGCGGGCACAGAAGCAAAGACAAACAAGTAAAACCAGAGACACACACTCAGCTCACAAATAAACACAACTTCCCAGGAAATCTCTGGACCCGCTATGTCTACCCCAGGTTCACAAAGGTACACATCAGTGTCCTCACCCACATCACACACACTCACACAGAGGCTGCACAGGCACACATGTGCTCACACGAGGCCGAACAGGACCAAGGCACTCAGGATCCAAGGAAGAGGAGGCAGAGGGTCCCACCTGCCTTTATCCATCCCACCTTCCAGTCCTGCCAGTGGAGCCCCTGCACCAGGGGAGAGCCTGGGGAGGTGGCTCTGTGGAGTGAGCGGAGGAAGGCTGTGCTGCCATGGAAAGAGCTGGAGTGTGGAACTCAAATCCCACCCCAGGGCACTTCTGCACTCAGAGGCTTAGAAAAATAACTTAGCTTGTCTGAGTCAGTTTCCTTTTCTGAGAGGTAGGGCAGTGAGACCATTCTCATGGGTGTGCAGCTCCTGGTATGAAGACACGTGTTTTGAGAAGGCATCTGGCAACGTGCAGCAAAGTAAATGGTGTGTGTGCTTCCTAGCTGGTCATCTGCCACCCCATCCACTGAACCGCAGTTGCCACATCTATGACATGGGGCTAATCAATAGCGAATAATACCTTTCGCCCTTGTCCCTAGAAATAATACCACAGGATTAGTTTGATCCTGAGGCAGACAGAGCCCCCAGGGGCAGCAATGTTTGGGGCAGGGGCAGAACTGGCAGCTGCTGTGCCCCCACCCTCTCTCATCCTTGAGACACCCCCACCTCTGCCTGCCAGGACACCCACCACTCCTATTCGGGGACCAGGGGAGCAATTGCCCCAGTGTGCGCATCTCCAGAGCAGGAGGGATAACCCTCGAACGCTTGCTGATGAAGACCTAAGGAATGAAGAAGCCAGAGTGAAGATGGAACTGGGGCTTCTTGGGCCTCACCACCCTGGCATGCCCTAAGGGCCTTCTCTAAGGGCCAGACATCAGTGGCTCTGAAAGAACTTGCCAGAATTTTCCCCACCTTGGCCTCCCAACCTCATCAAGTTAGTCATTCAGCAATAAAACCTGGGGAGGGCTCACAGCCTTCAACTTCTCAGGGGAAGTGGGGTGATGAGAAGTAACCAGACCAGGGTGCAGCTCTAGAGCGTCTGGTAGACGAGGAGTCAGGCTCCGTTTATGCTCTGACTGGCTGTGTGACCCAAGCGATGACCTCATATTCTCAAGCCTCAGCTTTCTTCTCTGTCAAGTGGGTTTAATAAGCCTCTGTCATTATTTAATGAGGCTGTCATGAGAATTAATTGAAATCATACATGTTAAGTGCTGGCCTACAGCAGGTACCCAATAAATGTTCATTGTCATGATGACACATGGCATTGCAGGGAACCAGCCTGGGTTTCAGTTCCAGCTCTACTGCCTCCCAATAGTGTGAGCTAGGGCACGTTTTACAAACATCTCTGTGCCTCAGTTTCCTCATATTAAAAAAAACGTAATAGTGCCTCCCTCCTGGGGTTTGCTGGGGACCAAGTAAGCAAGACTGAAAGGCCTAGGTCACAGTAAGTATCATACCTACTATCCTCCAGAGGCAAGACCTGGCCTGGCCTAGACCTGGCCTGTGCACCTACTATGTGCCAGGCAAGTCACATGTTATGGCAGCTAAGTCTCACAATAATCCCACCTGAAAGGTAACTTTAGGTCCCTCTTTCAGAAGGCATGTGACTTGACCAGGGTTACTGCTCTGCAGCACCAGCTCTGGATCTGAACCCACAGCTTCAGACTCAGGTGGTCCAGGTATTGCTTCACTGGTTTTCCCAATACTGGGTTCCCTGGAGATGCCCCCAAGACCACAGAAGTTTGAGAAAAGGAGGAAGCTGTAAAGGACAGAGATGGGGATGGAAACAGGAGAGAACAGGGAGCCTGAGCAAATGGGAGGAAGAAGACTCAGAGAAAGACACCAAGAGAGACTGAGGCCTGAAATGTAGTCTGACAGGAAGGCTGGGAGGGGCCAGAGGACCCCATGTTACAGGAAAAAATGAGACAAAGAGACATAAGACAGAAAGGGAGACAGGCAGACTCCCTGAGTGGGATGGAAAGCTTATTCCAACTCCCTCCCCCATCTCAACAGGATGGAGACACAAAGCTTTCTCCCTCCTAAGCAGCTCCCCTATATCCTGCTGTGGCCCCATGCCCCATCCTGCTCTCTCAGCCGAGTTCCCCAGGGCAGATGCGTGATGTGGGTCAGACTGTGTGCTGGGACTGCTAAAGTTGCAATATGGCATCCACCTAGGACACAGGCGTACCCAGGTCCAGAGGACCCAAGATCAAAGCCACCCCTCACCAAAGGTACACGTGCATGGAAGCCAGTACAGAACCATGGTCAGGTGAGCAGCTCTCAGCATCAGGGAAATCTTGCCTTGAGGTCTGAGGGCCCTAACCTTGGGCATGTTATGTCACTGCTCTGAGCCTCTCGTTTCCCATCTATAAAATGGGAGTAATAATGATAATGTAGTACTTGCTTTAGAGGGTTGTGGTTTGATTGCAAAGGTTAAATAAAAGACTTGCGATAAGCACATGATACCCTGTGAGCTCTCAATAATTGATAGTAAAAACTTGAAATCTTAGCCTTCGGAATGGAGGAAACGTCCCATAACTTCTCTGATACCCAATCTCTTCATCTATGAAGATGGGCTAACAGTAACCCTCCCTGCCTACCTCACAGGTGCAAAAGAAAACTTCTGATAACCTCTCAAGTTCAGATAGTAAAATAATGGCGTGACTGTCAACCCTCCCCCCCTAAATAGTGCCTAGTACGTTGGGCACCCTAGGAATAGCCCTAGGCTTAGGCTCCCCCATTGGATGGGGGCCCAGCCTTGGCTACTGACCATTCTCAGCCACTGGCTGGATTGTCAATAGCCCCTGTTGGTCAGATGAGGATGCCTTAAAATGACCTCTCCAGGAGCCACAGTGATGTTGGGGGAAGGGCACACTCTCCTATGGGGTGAACAGAGCAGGACTTTCCCTGGTCTGCCTAGGAACCCCCTGCTGGACAGCTGAGTTTACTGCATATGCAAGGAGCATCCCAAGGGCCAGTCTCAGACTAGCAATGACCACGACCATTATTAACACATGTGCACTATCAGGTAGTGTGCCAAGTGCTTGTTATGCCTTGCCATTTCATCCTCTTAATAACCTGTAGGGGTGGCATTATTATCATAATACCTATTTTACATATGAAAAAACAAGACACTGAGTAACTTACCCAAGACCACACAGCTGAAGAGGTGCAGAGCCACCTTGTCACCCAGACCTGGCCATCCCTGGAGTCCTGCCACCTTCCATACAACCTGGACTTATCTCAGAGAGGATGACGTGGCACCCATTGGGGGAAAGAGGTGACATGCCATCTGAAACAGTCACACAGGGACAGGAGACAGCAGGTTCCATAGAAGGTCTTGGTGTGACTCTGCCCACTTGGCTGCTCTGTGACCTTGGGCTAGCCCCTTCCGCTCTGGGCCTCAGTCACCTCACTGTAAAGTAGGAGGGTTGGGCCACATAGTGTAGAGGACCTTCTGCCTCTGAATCACTCCATCACCCCTGCCTCAGTGATAGGTAATCTCACTTAGGATGTGTTACTCTCACAGCCATCTTGTTAGAGACAGAGTCTCACTTTATTGCCCTCGGTAGGATGCCATGGCATCACACAGCTCACAGTAACCTCCAACCTCCAATTCCTGGGCTTTGGCGATTCTCTTGCCTCAGCCTCCCAAGTAGCTGGGACTACAGGCACCTGCCACAACGCCTGGCTATTTTTTGTTGCAATTTGGCCAGCACCGGGTTGGAACCCGTCACTCTCCGTATATGGGGCCGGCCCCCTACCCACTGAGCCACAGGTGCCGCCCACCTAATGAGAGTTTCTTAATCCATGCAGTCCCTGGACCTCTCCCGGCTCTTGGGCCCCTTGAGCTGCCAGGAATTTTGAGCAACATTGCATACAAATGTGTGCAACATACATTTTTCCAAGAAAAGAGTCCCTATTTTTACCAGGTTCCAATTCCAAAAGAACCATTGACTATTCTAAACTTTTAGAACTTCCGTGGCTTTGATCCAAATTTTTAGGAGAATGAATCAGGAAAGTTGAGTCCCTTTCACGTAAGATTCTTCCCTTTGCTTGTGTTTAACATCCTCAGGCTCCCTGAGGTCGCTCCCTGCTCCCAGGCCCCAGGCTTCCAACCTCGAGCCACGCAGGCTTCCAACGTCTCGCTGCTTCTGGTTAGTCTCTGCCTGGACACTGAAGCTCCCATCCACTCTGTCTCCTGAGAATCCTCCTCACTCCATGTCCTCCTTAGGATCACCGCATCAGGGACCAGCAGGTCCTTCGCGAGGTAGGTGCAGTGACGAGGATGGCCAGCAGGGGTCGCAGGATACACACCATGGGGCGTGGCACCGGGAATCGGGTCTTTTGGGCTCCCTTGGCAGCCTGAGTCTTGAGTCTGGACCTCCCTCTTTGTTGGCCTTGTTTTCTCTATCTGTAACATGGATGGTGGTAGCTCAGAACCTCTGGATGGTTACTAGGGAACTTTGCACTGACACCCTGTGGACCTTTGTGATTGATGTGCAAAAAGGGGACTGTCTTGAACTCTTCTTGACCCAGCATCCTTAGGGAACAGGAGCAAGGTGACTTTGTGGCCTTTTCCCAAACTTGACTGAAAAAACACCCCACTGTCTGCCGGCTTAAGGAGCTCAACCCCAGGAGAAAAGAGGGCTCTAAATCAGGCTACCCAAGACTTATATGCAGTGGTCAGGGAAACAGAAGCCTCTCTGGAGGCTTCCCCAGGGTAAAAAGCCCAAAGCCTGGGTGACAGGTGGCAGCCCTGCACCAGTATAGCTTCTACCCATCCCTGGAAAAGCTCAGGAAGGTGCTGGTGGGAAGACAGGAAGCATTACCCTGCCCTCAGCAGCTGCAGGGCCTGGAAACAGGCTGGACGCTGGCTCAGCTCAGGGGGCCTCTCCTGCCCCTGGCTATCCTAACCTGCCTCTCTATAGCCCCGCTGGACAGAGTTAGAAGAGCAAGCCAAAGGGATAGGGGAAGTGATCCTTGCAGAGATGCCTGAGGTGGGGGCCTGGGGACCCCTTCAGGGAATAGGACCCAACCCTTACAGGCACAGAGAAAACCTTCTCCCACCCTCGCCCATCCCCCAAAAGATTAAAGAACAAGACACAGGCATGACAACGATGGAGAACATTCTCTATAAAAGTGATAATGAGTCTGAGGGAGGGGTTGGTGGTACAATGGGGGGACCCCAGAGCCCATCCCTTCTCACACCAGGAGACCTGGGAGGGGCTGAGGCAGTATGTGGTTCAGGAACAGAAGAGAAAGGTGGCACCTGAGGCTCCAAGAAAGAAGAGTCGGCACTTGAGGCGGCCCCAGGCTCGGGCCCAGAGAACAGGGAGAAGGGCTTGGGTGGGCTCTGGTGGCAGTGGCGGGCAACCAAGTTCTAAGTGTCCTGCAGTGGGACAGGGACCACCTCCATCATGCCCCCAGCTCTGGGCATGTATGTGGATGGGGCCCCCCAGAGACAGACCAGAGAGAGGCCATTGGAGGCTCTCTGCCCTGCCCCATTCAAGGGGCCCAGGGAGGAGCTAGGCTATGGCCTTACCCCCAGCAGGGACTGTTTCCCAAGTGACGGAGGGTCCACTGCTGACATGGTTGGAAGGGCACAACTCTGTGGGGTATGAATGTGCCCTTAGTCTGGCTGGCAAGCTCTGAGGACAAAGGCACCCTCTGGGCTGGCCTTTCTCCTGGCCTCACCTCCATCACAGAGCTGGGACATGAGTGAGCTGTCACTCACCCATAATCCATGCAGAATTATGAAGCAGCCCTTTCAGAGCTCTGTGGAAACCCACTAACCAACCCCCAGTGCACACACACATAGCCCTGAGGACCTGAGGATAATCAGCAGTTTGGATTATCCACATCTTCCAGTGTCACGTCCCAGGACTTTGCCCACATTAGGCCTGACACCCAGCCAGCCCCATCTTTGTCCGTCTCAGGCCTAGGAGACTCTGGGCAGTTGGCAGCTGTTCTTCTCTAGGCCAGCGCGTGCCACCAGGCCTGAGGGCTATAATACTGCAGACTGTTGGACTAGCACCTTGTATCTAGCGTCCAGCCCTCTGGGGTCCCTGGGGAGACCAGGCTGCACAAAGAAGGAGGAGAAGGCTGGAAAAGGACAGGCTGGCCTCTGCCCAGGGAGAGCCAGAAAGGGTGCCAGTCACCCCTGGCCACCAACCTGGCTGTGCAGCTCCACAGGCCATGGGGTGGGGATTGAAAAGGCATTTGGCTGAAGAGTCTATCTGGGGAGCCTCCCCTCTGGGTGTATGGGGGAAGGGAGGCAGCCCAAACTCTTCCCTTCACAAAAATACAGGAAGTGAGCAAGTCTCCAGCCTGAGCAGACAGACAGGCCCTTCGCAGCAGGGCTGGCAGAGACCATGGTGCCTGGGACAGGCCATGGTCCCTTGCCCCTCTCACCCTCTCCCATCCAGCTCTGGTACTCCACCCTCCCTCTGAGGCTGGCCTTCCCCACAGCCACATGTCCGTTAGGGCTGCTCAGATGGGGTGGTTCAGGGGAGCCCTCAGATGTGCTCTGGGATGCCCCTCTGGGTGCCTCCAGGCCACAGCCTCGGCTTCAGCGGGTGGACAGGCTTTCAAAGAAGTTGACCTTGCTCTTGGGGAAGGGGGCTGCAGGACTGGCAGCTGTGAGGACTTCAGGGTCCCACTGTTGTGGGTTGTGGCAACTTGAAATTCATTTTTGGTCTGAGGAGAGGAGCCCCTGGTTATCTGTGGAGGAAGAGACAGAAACAGACCTGAGATGAGGGCCTCCTTTGCAGACATCATTTTCAAGCAGGACCAGCCATTTGGATAAGTCACCCTCTCCTCTACAGGCAGGGCTGATGGTCAAAGATGGGGGACACACTGGCCTAAGGTGATCCCTCCATTCCCCAAACTCTAAACCAGCATGCCTCTCCACACCATCGCCGCCTCAGCCATTTTGGGTAAAAGCCATAGATACCTAAGAAGGGGCAGTTTTTGCTGGGCTCCAGGGATGCCATGGGGGAGGGGCCATGGTAGGGACCCACCAACAGCACAAGCAGTGTGGAGGAGTCCAGTGTAGTGGCTATTTGAACAAGACAACTCTGCCTTCAAGGTGCTGTTGGCCCTATTTGGAGCATTTGCGAGTGTTCCTGCAGGGTTCCAGGACAGCAAATAAAACACCTAAGGCAATTGAGAGGACTTGTCGACTGCCACACCTTCCATCCTACAGGACTCTCCTTGTCCCCAGGCTCCAGAACCACACAGACCAGGGATCAGGCACAGCTCCACACAGGGCAGTTGGAGGACCTGAAAGTGAGCTATTCTAACCCTTTGAGCCTACACTTTGAGCTCCTTTCTGAATACAGGGATGGTACAGTCCACTGCACCAGGGAGCTCAGAGGCATTAAACAAGAGAACTTGTTCAAGGGCACAGCCCAATACCTGGGAAGTGGGAACGCTCAAAAACATCCCGGTTGTAATTACTGTGGCTACTGTATCATCTAGACTAAAACACTTATTTTTCCACATTGCCAAATTCAAGGTACATTTTATGATAGTTGTAATAAGAATGCCTCCAGGCTCAGCGCCTGTGGCTCAAGAGGCTAATGCATCAGCCACATACAGCTGAGCTGGCAGGTTTGAATCTAGCCTGGTCCGCCAAAGAACAATGACAGCTGCAACCAAAAAATAGCTGGGCATTGTGGCAGGCACCTGTAATCCCAGCTGCTAGGGAGGCAGAGGCAGGAGAATCGCTTGAGCCCAGGAGTTGGAGGTTGCTGTGAGCTGTGATGCCACAGCACTCTACCCAGGGTGACAGCTTGAAGCTCTGTCTCAAAAAAAAAAAAAAAAAAAGAATGCCTCCAGTGATGATTAAATTGGCAGGTTTTCTTTTTCCCTCTCCTGAGCTGGTGGCAAACAAAATAGTGAGGCTTCTTGGAATTGCTGGTGGCTTAGATTTTCAGGAAGCATGACATTATCCCCCATCCACTCCTGAACAGGCAGATCACCCCTCCCCAGGGGCCTTCCAACCTCCATCGTCCACCCCACCCTCCAGGCCAGGCACTCACAACTCTGTGTCCTCCAGAGCAGGAGGGCGCTCCAGCGCCTGCCTCCGCCTCCGCACTGCCCCCAAGATCTTCTTGCGTGGCCCCAGGGGGACGCTGATGCTGCGGAGGTCCAGGTCAGAGCACAGCATCAGCGCCTCCAGGTCGATCTTCTCCTGCCTCAGGAGGGCAGCAAACTCCTCCATGTGCAGGGAGGCCAAGAAGGTCTCCAGCGGGCTTGTCTCAGGCTCCAGGTCCTCGTCCAAGCCCAAGTCCAGCTCGTCCCAGGGCAGCTCCTCCCCGCAGCTGCGGTCCTGCAGGCTGTTGGCACTGCCCAGGCTGTCGTCGTCCAGGCTGGGGGAGCTCCGCAGCCGACCCCGCGGCGTGCCGGCCCCGTCCAGCCCCCCATCCTCGCGACCCAGCCCATGCAGCCCGCTGCTCAAGTAGTTCCTGCGGAACACCATGGTGCCCAGGCCGGGGCGGGTAAACAGAGAGTCGTGGCCTGAGTCGGTACTGACCTCCGAGTGGGCAGGCTCGGCCGCCAGCGTGGCACGGGAGACGCTGTCCTCATCTGAGAGGAACATGTCCCGGAGCGGGGCACGGCCCCACTCCTTGGGGTTGGCGTAGGTGCCCTGGCGCACGAACATCACGTCGCTGCCCAATTGGAGGCCCGAGAGCGAGCGGACGCTCTTGCGGCCGTCCTCGGAGACCTTGAAGGTGCCCTCGCCGCCCTGCTTGCGCCGCTCCAGCTTCTTCTGGATCTTGGTCTTGCCCCTGGAGGTGCCATGCAGAGTGGCCTGGGAGTAGGGCAGGTGGCTGCCCAGAGCCAGGTGCTGCAGCCGGCGGCTCAGGGTGCTGGACGTGAGGCTGGAAAAGCTGAGCGTGTCGGAGCGCTCGGCCAGCTCGCGCCGGTAGCGCCGCTCCATGCGCTCGTGGTGCTTGCGCTGCAGCTTGGCGCACTCGCGGATGCGCCGCTCTGCCTCGCGGAAGGCCTTGTCCTTCAGCTTGCCCACCAGCTTGGGGTTAAGGCTGCTCTGCTTGGCCGCGATGGAGTCCAGGTAGCGCACGCACTCCATGTGGCCCTTCATGGCGGCCATGTCCAGCGGCGTATGGTAGTCGTTGTCCAGGCACCAGATGTTGGCCCCGAAGGACACCAGGAAAGACAGGCAGTGCAGGTGGCCATTGGAAGCTGCCAGATGCAGGGGCGTGTTCCCCCAGATGTCACATTTGTCTGGGTCACCTCTGCAGGGAGATTGGGCAGGGAGGACGGACTGAGCTTCCCCGCAGGCTCAGTAGGCCGCAGGAGGACCCAAGGCCTGAGACCTCTCTGACTCCAGGAGATAAAAGGTCAGAGCCACTAAATGGCCAAAGAGGGAGCCCTGGGGTAAAAAGGCCACAGGCAGGCAGGGGGTTGGACAACAGAGGAGGCGGGGCTAGGGCGGGGCCTTCCCCAAGATAACCAAGGGCTGGGAATCTCAGGGGATAAATATTTGATGCCCAGAGAGAAAGGAGTGAATTATTCATGGTGCCCAGCGGGGAGCTGGCCCTGAGGGGTGGTGGGCCAGAGGAGTCTGGGTCTCTAGGCAGGTGGTGGTGAATGTGGCCGTGTGTTGCAGAGTGACCGTTAAAGAGGACAAGAGGGTGCTGTGTGCTGGGCCTGAGCCTTGTGCATGTGTGAGCCTGCGTATCTGTGGGCACGGCCATGTCTCCAGGGAGCAGGGCCAGGCCTGGCAAGCCCGAGTGTGAGCACAGGTGTCGGGCCTTGGCCTGGGCCAGAAGGGGAGTGTGGGGGCAGCCAGGACTGCAAGGAGGAGGAGGTACCTTAGTTGTCTGTGCCCTGCAGGCAGCCCTCCCCCTCCCATCTGTGGACTGCCCCATCTTCCAGAGCCCTATGAGGCTGGCTGACTTGAGCTTGTCCAGGGGCCCAGATCACCCCCTCAAGTATCCTCTACACCAGACTGTGCCCCACTCCATAGGGCAGGCTCCTGCTGGCTCCTTCAAAGCTCTCTCTCTTAGGGCCCAGCACAACACCCCTACCCCTCACTGCTAATGAGGCCACCAGGCCACCCCCTAGGGCTGGGGGAAGAATCACTCCCTTGTCTCCACAGCTCCCCCACACAGTCCCTCCTCAGTCTGCCCTGCTGGGTGCCAAGTCCCACAGGACAATGTGAGGAGGAGCTCCCCTGCATCTGCCTGCCACACAGGAGCACCAATCCTAGCCTCTGTTGGTGTTGGGGGGTTGGTCTACCAAGGGGGAACCCTATTCTCCCATGAGCCTTTCTGAAGGGGGGGTAGAGGGTCACATTGCTGTGTGCCCTCCTGGGGTGGGGAGGGGCCAGTGAGTCTTGGAATGTGGCTCAACTGCCTGCAGCTGGGCCCAGGAGGCAGCCCAGAGAGAGGGAGAGAGGGGTTCCCCCACCTACACACATGCTTAGACCATAGGACTATGCCTGGCACCTCAGCCTCAAGGCCTCAGACATTCATAATAACCCTCCTGGGGCATCCCTGCCACCCCTTGTCCTATCTGGGCCACCCTGGTGTCCAGCCCAACCTGACTTCTCTTTATAAAACTATTAAAAAGGTGGGGAGTTGTTGCAGGAGTGTGACTTAGCCCTGAGGAACCAACTTCAGTAGCCCTGGGCTGAATTCTTCACCTGCTACCTCCCAGCCCCTTTCTTGGCCTTGACACCTTGCCTCCCCTCCCCTCAGGACAACTCCAATGGGAGAGTGAAGAGAGAGACACCCCTGCAAGAGCCAGCACATCACAGCCTCTCCATTGCTTAGCTGTGCCCTGCAGTGGTGGTGGGATGCAGAGAGAGTTAATGGGGTGGATGAAGCAGTGACATTTGGTACTGGGGACAGGGCCCATAAATCCCAAGGATGAGCCGGTTGACAGAGAGCTGGGTGAGACCTGGCCTGCCCGGAAGTGTGGGTGCTGACAGGGAAAGCCCCTGAATCCCAGACTGGGGAGGGGGCAATGCAGAGCCCCTCCTTTTCTAGTCCTCACTGCTGGCCCCTCAGACTTCTCAGCCTCCTCTCTGGTTCTCACTACACCCCTCATTCTTTTTTCCAGGTGGCCCCCACCCAGGAGATCTCACCCACCTACCTCTTCTCCCTACAGCAACCTACTCCCTCATCATGGGCCCCCAATCCCAGTTTTTCCTCTCAGCCCCACATCCAGGTCACAGGTGTCACATGCCTCCACTTGTGTTCCCCTCCACGTGTGACTCCCCAAGGAATGCCAGGCTCCAAGCTTCCACCTTAGGATCTGTCCATAGGGGAAAGAGGGCTCAGAGGAGGGGATAAAAGATACTGTGGAGTCTGGGGTAGTCTCAGGGGGCTGGGCAGCCCGGGAGGCTCTCCTCTGTGGGCTGAGAAGAGGGGTACTCACCCTCTGCTCACGATGAGGCGCAGGGACTCCAGGTTGCCATGGTAGGCAGCCCAGAGAGTGGGGGTCATGCCATCCTCGTCAGGGGCGTTCAGCTCCTTCCGGGTGGCCTCCTTGAGGAGCTCCAGGTAGCCATCCCGGGCTGCCCGGTGGTACTGGTCGTTCATGGTGCCCGGCTTGGACGGGACAGGCAGGGGGCACGATGGAATGCCCCCCGCAGGGGAGGGCGGTGGGGTTAGAGCTGAGGCATGAGGTTGGAGAAGGGGGCTGAGCAGGGGCTAGGGCCCAGCCCCCGCTGCCGCAGACGGAGGGTCTGGAGGCCAGAGCCGGGCTACCGCGACATCTGAGCTGCTCACAGAAGGGGGGGTGGAGATCTCCAGCTGCCCGGGGAGACCTCCTGGGCTTCCCCTGGGTCCTAAACACCCTGCCCCTCCGCGCACAGCGGTGACCCACGCGACGCCCTACCCTCACTCCAAAAGTGCCCACCACAGCGCCCCACACCTTGTCTGGGGAGCCCAGTCTGGGGAGGGTTCCGATCGATCCTCATCAGAGCCCTGGCGCTGTGGCTCCACCTGTCAAAGGAACAGGCCGAGAGCTGGGGAATGTATGAAGGGCAGAGTGAAGGGGTAGGACAGTGGGCTTAAACGGGGTCCCGAGGATCAAGACAGGGCAAATCGCACTCGCGGGTTCCTGGCGCCACCCCATCTCGCGTAGTGGGACAGCCCCGCTCCAGCAGGTGGCGCTGGAGGACAAGAAGGAGACTCAGCTCGCCCCGTGGCAACTTAGTACTCAAGCTCCGGACTTCGCAGCATACAGCGGAGCAGGGGGCCTAGGGAGGGACAGAGAAAGAAGGAATTTTGATCACGGCGAGAGCCGTCGGGGGAAGGGGGACTAGGGTCCCGATCTCAGGGCAGCAATAGAGAAACACAAAGATATAGGGTCTGCCAGGGCTGGAAGGCCGTCGGGGTGCCTGCAGGTCCTGGGACGTTTCTTGGGCATCAGCTTTCTGGGTTCTGGGCGGCCTGGAATGCTGTGCACCAGTGGGCGCCAGGGGTGGGGTGCCTTCTGGGTGCCGCAGTGGAGGCCCGTGCTCGAGTCTGGCCGGGCCTCTTAATAAGTAAATATAAATCTAACCTTATCGGGCTCCTGCCCGCGCTTCCCTAAATTTCAGCTGGGAGAAAAGATGGATCATGTGAATGGGACTGAGAGGTTTATGGAGCCGAGCCCCTGCGGCTGTAAATCACCCTGCCCTCCTGGGTATAAAGCACCCGTCCAGCCCGGCGTGGGAGAGAACAGTCGCCTGCTGCCCCCTGACCCCCATCGTTCCGCAGCCTCTCAGCCCAGCCAGGTGCGTGTCCCGGGTCAGAGGGCGGTCGGATTTGGGGAGCAGGGACCTTGGACGGGGTCTTAGCGAGTGCTGCTATTTCTCCTTTCTTTCCCGACAAGCCCAAGACGGGCAGGCTCTGGTTTCCCCCGGCGCTTCCTCCAGCACCTGTAGCCCCCACCCTTTGGAGTATGGAACTCCCTGGTCCCCAAAGCTAGGCATAAGATGGAGGAAAGAGAGCCATCAGTGTTGACGTGGGGTCCTATCTTCTCCTTTCCCAGTAATACGTCCAGCCTCCTACCGTCGCCTCCACCATGTCCGAGGAGCTGGCCTCGGGCCCTAAGGAGAGCCTGCCAGCGCCACAGGCGGGCCCCCGCGAGGTGTGGAAGAAGGGAGGCCGCCTGCTGTCCGTGCTGCTGGCCGTGAACGTTTTGCTCCTTGCCTGCACTCTCATCAGCGGCGGAGCCTTCAACAAGGTGGCGGTATACGACACCGACGTGTTCGCCCTGCTCACGGCGATGATGCTGCTCGCGACGCTCTGGATCCTCTTCTACCTCCTCCGCACGCTGCGCTGCCCAGACGCTGTGCCCTACCGGGACGCACACGCCGGTCCCATCTGGCTCCGAGGTACCAGGGAAGGTGGGGTGGGGCGGGGTGGGCACAGCGGGGCATGAGAAGTTCTTGCGGGAAGACCAGATGTGGCTGACAGTAAGGTGGGCCGCAGTTGAGGGAAGGGTCTTGGGGGAGGGGAGCACCCTTGCCTTGTCTGAGGATTGGAGGAGGCAGATCTGCGAGGGCTGGTGGTAGGACTAAAACCAGAAGACAGCAACTGTTGAAAGAGCCCAGCCAGGGCCCTTGTCTATGAAGCCCAAAGATGGGAGGGGGGGAGGTCGGCACGACATCCATCCATACATCCATTGAGTTGTGTACTCCACCCGTCCATCCACTTACCCATTCATCTATCCTCCCACCCTCCCTTTCAGCCAGCCATGCAACCGCACACCCACCCACCCACCCCTCTAGCCCCCATTCTCAGCTTTACAAGCCTCTGCCCTGCCTTCCTGATCCACCACCACTCGCCCCCAATCCCCAGGTGGGCTGGTGCTGTTTGGGATCTGCACGCTGGTTATGGATGTCTTCAAGACCGGCTACTACTCCAGTTTCTTTGAGTGTCAGTCAGCCATCAAGATCCTGCACCCCCTCATCCAGGCTATGTTTGTCATCGTCCAGGTGGGTGGAAGGAGTGTCCCTACATGGCAGGAGGAAGCCAACACTTGGCAAGGGCTCAGGGGACCTGAGCTACACCCCACCCCTTCCACCTTGAGCAGTTAGGTCAACTGGGGGTAGGACTGAAGTGAGAGTCATGTGGGCCCATAAATGTGGAAGCACTTCCTAATGAACTAATATTCAAATGTGAGCTCCTACTTAGAGCTCTGCAACTTTATTTCAACACTTAGGAGGTGTGAGTTGTGACAGGCAGCCCTGTCTCCTAGAACCTGGCCTGCCCTCCTTGGGTGCCTGTAGATGGCATCAGTGTCAGCCCAGGGTCCTGCCATAGAAAAGGCTGGTTTGGCCCCAGCCTTGGCCCTTATGTTTTATATTTGTTCAGGAAATAGGGTATCCTATAGCTTGGATTTTTCAAACAAGTTCATTTTAATGTTGTTATTGCATAAACAAGACTTTGAAAGATCTTCTGGTTGAGCTTAGAGAGAACTGGTCTTACAAGGGACCAAAAAGACCCCAGCCTCTATCTTGACCAGAATGACCACATGGATGCCGCCCTCCTCTGAATCATCACCCCAGCTACCCAAGTTCTCATAATTCAACACATGTATGGTTTTGGCATTTATATAGTTTTTATAGCTGCTTTTTTTTTTTAAGTTTTGGCCGAGGCTGGGTTTGAACCCGCCACCTCCGACATATGGGGTCGGCACCCTCCTTTGAGCCACAGGCGCTGCCCCATTTATATGGTTTTAATCTTTTACCTTGTATGGGTTTGAAGAATACTCAGGTAAAAAGAAAATTTAAATACCTCACATCAATAAATACCATAGCAGGGATTCCCTGGCAGCCAGACAAGAGCAAGGCTTTACCAGGTGACAAAGAGGCTTGCCAGAGGGAAGGTAGGAAGTCATCACAGACTCTATTTCAAGCAGAACCTAGCCTGCAGCTAGCCTTGTTCCCAAGAACAACTAGGTAGTCAAAAATCTACTTGATCCCATCCCACTCCACAAAAAGATCTCACCAAGACCAGAGAGTTTTATAGGTGGCATTTTGCAAAACTTTAAGGAACAGAGAACCACTTTGTTATACAAACTATATTATAGAAAAGAAAGAGACAGCACTCACCATCTCATTCTGTAAGGCTAAAATAAACTCAGTTAACTTTGTATAGGGCTCTTAGGCCAGAGAGAACACAGTATTGGGTGTGGACATGGATGCTCTGGAGTTTTACCTATCTGTGGAGTAAATGACCCTCACCGCTCTCTTTCCTACAGACTTACTTTCTCTGGATCTCTGCTAAAGACTGTATTCACGTCCACCTGGATCTGACTCGGTGAGAACTGCAGCTCAACACCTGTGCCCACATGTGCCCGCATTTACATTGCATGAGAAATGAGCTTTCCAACCTGGGACATGGTCCTCTTTCTGCCCTCGGGTGGAGTTTCAGCCAGGGCCCTGTTGCTTAGTTAGCCTGATTCCACGACCAGTGCTGTACCCTTTCCCCAAGGGAGTGAGCGGCAGTAGCCTGAGTCCCTGGATACCTCCCAGCCCTCTCTTGGCACCCTGACCAGGATAAATGTCCTTTCCAAATTCAGCTTCCTGGGCAGTGCCTATTGCTCAATGAGTAGGGCGCTAGCCCCATATACCGAGGGTGGTGGATTCAAACCCAGCCCCGGCCAAACAGCAACAACAACAACAAAAATAGCTGGCTCGGCACCTGTGGCTCAAGCAGCTAAGGCACCAGCCACATACACCTGAGTTGGTGGGTTTGAATCCAGCCCAGGCCCGCCAAACAACGATGATGGCTGCAACCAAAAAATAGCCGGGCAGTTGCCTGTGGTCCCAGCTACTTGGGAGGTAGAGGTAAGAGAATCACTTGAGCCCAGGAGTTGGAGGTTGCTGTGAGCTGTGATGCCACAGCACACTACCCAGGGCGACAGCTTGAGGCTGTCTCAAGAAAAAAAAAAAAAAAAGGCCAGGTGTTGTGGCCGGCACCTATAGTCCCAGCTACTCAGGAGGCTGAGATGAGAGAATCACCTAAGCACAAGAGCTGGAGGTTGCTGTGAGCTATGACACCACAGCACTCTACCGAGGGTGACAAAGTGAAACTCTGTCTCTATATTAAAAAAAAAAAATTTCAGCTTCCTGTTCACAAAGGGCCTGCTGCTTTATCACTCCCCAGTGCTATCTCTCAGCATACCTCCACCTCCCCAGGAACCCAAGATCAGCCAAAGAGTCACTGGCCTCTTCCCCCCTGAACAGGTGTGGTCTCATGTTCACACTCACCACCAACCTAGCCATCTGGATGGCAGCCGTGGTGGATGAATCCGTGCACCAGGCTCACTCCTACACCAGTGCTCACAGCAACACCAGCCACACCCGACTTGCCTCTGACCGTGAGTTCCCCCTTAACCCTGACTCTGCGGCTGGGTGCTTTGTGGATTTGCAGTTATCAGTCTCCTGTGCCCTCGAGGGGCATGGAGGTAGAGGTGGAAGCCAGGGACCTCCTGCTTTAGGCTCCACCTCTGAAGTATAGTGTAGGTGACCTGGCAGGGGAGAATCAGGGCGTCTTCTCACTCTTGAGGGTGCAGCCCTGGCCCCGTTGTCCACTTTCCATCCAACCAGGAAGGGACTCAGGTTCCAGGAAGAAAGGGCAAGGGCGATCCAGCTGGGAAGAGGGTAAGCGAGGCAGAGTGGTGCTGTGGCACAAACAGGGGATCAAGTTGGAGAGCCCAGGAAGGAGGGGAAGGTGAGAAGTAATCATTGTGATGACAGTGTTGACCATTTACTGAGCTCGATATGTCAGGCACTGTGCCAAGTGTCTTAAATATTCTGTTCAACCCTTGCAAGTTCCCTATGAGATGGCTATTATCAATATTTCAATTTTACAGAAACTAAGGTAGGGAGAAGTTGCCCAAGGTCACAGAGTTTGAAGTCAAAGTGCTGGTATTCAGATCCATCCTTGCTTTTAATCAATATGCTATACTAAGGTCCACAATCCCCGGTCCTAGTTCTCTGCACCTCTCTCGGGACCCCACAAATCAGGACCAGATGAGATGACTGAGACACACACACACCCCCATATGGAAAGTATGGCCCCAGCCCTGCAGGAGACCCTTGCCAGCAAGATTGACATAGGACTACCTTGCACAAAGAGGACTCCTGAGGATGCTTGCAGCCCCACTAGGGAGGTAGTCAAGCCCATAGGACTGATAAGAGGCCCACTGGAGAGGCGCCTGCTCGGTGTTAGAAGTCAGGCAGTTTGCTTTAGCTCTGCCATTACAAGTCATGCTACCTCCTGAAGCTCAGTTTTTTGTTGTTGTTGTTTAGTTCTTTTTTGAGACAGAGCCTCAAGCTCTAGCCCTGGGTAGAGTGCCATGGTGTCACAGGTCACAGCAACCTCAAACTCCTGGGCTTAAGCGATTCTCTTGTCTCAGCCTCCTGAGTAGCTGGGACTACAGATGTCCACCATAACACCCAGCTATTTTTTGGTTGTAGTGGTCATTGTTTGGCAGGCTGGGGCCAGATTCAAACCCGCCAGCTCTAGTGTATGTGGCTGACGCCTTAGCCGCTTGAGCTACAGGTGCCACCCACACGTCAGTTTTTTCATCTGTGAAACTAGCTGGGTTAGTTCTGAGGATGAAAAAAGATGTTTGTCAAGACCCAAGGCATCCTGCAAAGTGCACTCTGGATTCAAATCAAGGTTTCTTTCAATGTGGAACAAACTACAAGTAACAGGGTAGCCAGATGCAATGGCTCACACCTGTAATCCTGGCAACTCTAATATGTCGAGATAGGTGGATTGCTTGAGCTCAGAAGTCCAAGACCAGCCTGAACAAGAGCAAGACCCTGTCACTACTAACATAGAAAAACTAGCCAGGCATGGGTTGTCATAGTGGGCCCTGTAGTCCCAGCTACTCAGGAAGCTGAGATGGGAAGATCACTTGAGCCCAGGAGTTAGAGGTTGCTGTGAACTATGATGCCACGGCATTCTACCCAGGGTGACAGAGTAAGACTCTGTCCAGGGGTTCGACACAGGGCTGTAATCCCAGTACTCTGGGAGGCCGAGGCAGGTGGATTGCTTGAGCTCAGGAGTTCAAGACCAGCCTGAGCAAAAGCAAAACCCCATCTCTAAAATATAACCAGGTGTTGTGGCTGGAACCTGTAGTCCCAGATACTTGGGAGGCTGAGGCAAGAGAATCACTTCAGCCCCAAGAGTTTAAGGTTGGTGTGAGCTTTGACATCATGGCACTCAACCCCAAGGTGACTGAGTGAGACTCTGTCTCAAAAAAAAAAAAAAAAAAGGGACAGGGGATCACAGTGGAGACCTAGACATGGCAGTTGGCTCCCTGGGCTGAGTCAGATGCTAAGGAGAGCCACGAGGAGACTTGAACTTGAGGGGTTCCAAAGAGGGCCACCTTCTAGCTCAGGTAGTCAGGGTGGAGAGAGACTGGGGGAATGGAATGGGGTGACAGGGACAGCTCTGTGGCTCATATTGAGGTTTTGGGGGGAGCTTGATGTGTCCCACAGTCTCTGGAACACAGTAGGTGCTCAACAAATGTTTGTGGACTGAATGAACGTGCCAGGCCCTCTGAAGGTGTTTGGGATACAGTGAGGAATATAATAGGCAGAGACCCTGCCCTTACAGAAGTCACAGGCTAGGGGTGAGGTGTCTCTAGGAAGACAAGAGGGCAGTCCAGCTCTGTGTCCCTCTTTCCACAGTGGAGCGGGCGGGCAGTCCGGTCGGAGGAGACCCCTGCCCCTGCAACACAGCTGTCTGCCAGATCTTCCAGCAGGGCTACTTCTACCTGTATCCCTTCAACATCGAGTACAGCCTCTTTGCTTCCACCATGCTCTACGTCATGTGGAAGAATGTGGGCAGGGTGCTGGCCTCCACCCACGACAGCCACGGCCACACACCAACCCAGGTCAGCCTCTTCCGGGAGACTTTTTTTGCTGGCCCAGTCCTGGGCCTGATGCTCTTTTTGGTGGGGCTGGCTGTCTTCATCACCTATGAGGTCCAAGTGAGTGGGGAGGAAGGCCACACCCAGCAGGCCCTGGTCATCTACTACAGTTTTAACATTGTCTGTCTGGGACTCATGACCTTGGTCAGCCTGAGTGGCTCAGTCATCTACCGTTTCGACCGCCGGGCCATGGACCAGCATAAGAACCCCACACGCACCCTGGACGTGGCCCTGCTGATGGGTGCTGCCCTGGGCCAGTATGCCATCTCTTACTACTCCATTGTGGCCGTGGTGGTGGGCACTCCCAGGGACCTGCTAGGAGGGCTCAACCTAGCCCACGCCCTGCTCATGATTGCTCAGCACACCTTCCAGAATGTGTTCATTATTGAGAGCCTCCACCGGGGACCACCAGGGCCTGAGCCTCCTGATAATCCCCCCAAAGAGCCTTGCCAAGGCCTTACCTTTGCCAACCATGATGCCCTCCACACCTTGCCTATCTGCCCACCTACCCCCGGTCTGGCTAGCCCCAGCCCCAGCCCAGCGGGCCCTCAGGAAGCAGCCGCCATCATCTTGGCCCCCAGGGGCCACTGGAGACGACGGTGCCTAAAAGACATTTCTCTGTTTCTCCTGCTCTGCAATGTCATCGTGAGTAGCCTGGGACAGACGGGGGTGGGCCAAGGGGAAGGGAGGCAAGGAAGGATGCTCTTGCAGGTCCATTCATTTAGCCTTCTCTGTCTTGCCCCAGTCCACTGGAGAATCAATCTTACAGCTTGTTGGGGAAGGAGCAGGTTTAGAGGGGGCCAGCTATAGTCCTTGCAGCTGCAACAAATGGCAATCTCAGGGTACACACAGAGTGAAATCCCAGGTTCTGGCATCTAGGCAGAGCTGGAGAGGTCCCAGGGAATGTGGACAGGGGGCCGGGCAGAGGTGAGAGGGTGTTGAGAGCTGATTCAGCCTCCTTCACCTCCGGGTGGGAGGTGTGACTGCTCCTGGGAACTTGTGACCTGCCTGCTTCTCAGAATAATTGGAGCTGCAGCAGGAAGTAGCAGCGATCAGTGTAAGTGTGAGTGGTCTGTTAGCAGAGTGCAGTACCTGCCAGCTGGGATGGGGGCACCTGTGGCAGCTGCCCCTTCCTCTGGATTCACATAAGCCAACTATTAAGAGCAACAGACTTCACCCAAAATAAACTCACTCCTTGTATGCAAACACCCCCAGGCAGAAACACTCAGAATGAAGGCACTCCCCAATAGAGAAACATTCCAGAATATAGAAATGTCCTAATATAATTTCATTATTATTATCTCTGGTATAGAAATGTTTTCCCATGTGAGTACATTCCAAGTAGAAAAAACACCTGTAATAAGGTTTCACTCAATATAAAAGTAGTCCATTTAGCTATAAGTTTCAATTGAAAAATATTCCTAATATAGAAACATAATGTGGGTATAAGTTAATACAGAACATCCTCAGATCACACTGACAGTGCTGAGATGTATTACTAGTGAAGTACCAACGTGAATATCACCCATCCTGCAGGTAACCTCAATGCACTCAGCCACGTAGTTGTGGATGACCCCAGGCAGGATCCTTTCAACTGAGTCAGTTTCACTTTTTTTAAAAAGTGTGCTTCTTGGCTCAATGCCTATAGCTCAAGTGAGTAAAGTGCCAGCCACATACACCAGAGCTAGCAGGTTCGAATCCAGACCAGGCCCACCAAACCACAATGACAACTACAACCAAAAAATAGCCAGGCGCCTCTAGTCCCAGCTACTTGGGAGGGTGAGGCAAGAGAATCACTGAAGTCCAAGAGTTTGAGGTTGCTGTGAGCTGTGATGCAATGGCACTCTACCCAGGGCGACAGCTTGAGGCTCTGTCTCAAAAAAAAAAAAAAAAGTGTGCTCCTCAATCTCTGACCCTACCAGTAGAAGTAAAAAGGCTCAAAACCTCCTCATGTCTTGGCCCAGCTTAGTCATCCAGCCCCCTGCCCCAGGCCCGCTTCCCCCTCCACCCAGGCCTGGCTTCCTGGCTTACAGGCTGGGAGCCGCCTTCTGAGAGGCTGTTCTTGCTCCAGTATCTGAGCCTGAATCGCCTCCAACAGCATCAGCATCATCTCCTTCATTTTATAGGACAGAAACAGACTCAGAGGCAGGCTGTGATGTGCCCAAGGACAATTAATGGTGGAGGGGGTGGAGAGGGTAAGAAACCCTTGTTCTTTGCTCCCTACACACACCAGAACCAGCTGTGCTCATAGTCACAGGTGAAGCAGGATTCCAGCTTCAACCTCCTCCCAGACCAGAGGAGGGAGAGGAGTAAACTAGAGAAAAGGGCTCATGAAGGGCAGGGTAGGGGGAGTTTTCTGGCTGGACCTGGGGCCTGATTCTGCCACCACTACCCTCATTGCACACAACTGTCCGGGAAACAGCTGCTGATTTAGTTGTTAATGGGTGTTCATCTATTGAAACCTCTTCTCCCCTCCCCCATCCTACATTTGGCCCTGCTGAGGTTTTAGGAGAGGTGACCCCTAGCCTGGGAAGGGCAAGTTGCCCCTTAGACAGTGTCAGTCCCTGCCCAAGATGCTGGAAGTGGCCCACTCACCAACACCCAACTCTCACCGTCCACCAAGCTAGATGGACAGTCACAGTCCAGCAAAGCCCATAGAAATGACCCACAGGTACCAGTCCGGGCCAGCTCCTGACATGCCCTATCTCCACACAGCTGTGGATCATGCCTGCCTTCGGGGCCCGCCCTCACTTCAGCAACAAGGTGGAGGTCAACTTCTACGGTTACTCCCTCTGGGCAGCCATCGTCAATATCTGCCTGCCTTTTGGCATCTTCTACCGCATGCATGCTGTCTCCAGCCTGCTGGAGGTCTATGTGCTATCCTGACACCACTGACAGAGACGTGGGTGGAGTAGCAAGAGGGCGGTCAGCTCCTGTGCCCCCTCAAACCCCCCTCCAGGAATGAACCTGAGCTGGAGCCACATCGCCCCATCTCCTGCTAGTCACAGAGTGGAGTTTTCACAAAAGTTATTTTTCCAGGATGAGTTTTTAAATCACAACCAGGACATGCCTGTGGACCCTAGCTTGGCCCTGGCACAGGCAGAGCCTGGGAGAGAGGGGCCTCTCCCAGTCACCTTTCTAAGGCCATGTATCCAGAAGTGGCGTGAACTCCATCCCTATGGTCTGGCCAGTGCACTGCCTGGAGCTGAGAACCAATAAACTTGTGATTTGTCCCTGTACTCCACTTGTTGTCTCAGTCACCTCATCTGAGATGATCACAGGAGAGGATTTTGGGAATCAGAGGTGGAAGGACCTCTGGAGATTTTTGGGCCTCAAGCTTTTTGGTGGGTACCCCAACTCTGAGCTACAGACCACCTAAAAAGTAGATAACTGGGTGGCTGAGAGTAGCTGGACGGCTTCCCAGGCTGCCACCTTCCTCTTCCCTTTACCTCTAGGTGATGTGCCCATATGATCATACTTTTTATGTGTCCCATGACATGAGAAAGGTTAGGAAGTACTGGTTCAGCCTGTAACACAGTGGTTATAGCGCCAGCCACATACACCAAGGCTGGTGGGTTTAAACCTGTCCCATGCCAGCTAAAACAACAATAACAACTGCAACAAAAAATAGTCATGTGGGTGGTGCCTTTGGCTCAGTGGGTAGGGCCCTGGCCCCATATATCGATACTGAGGGTGGCGGGTTCAAACCTGGCCCCAGGCAAACTGCAACAAAAAATTAGCCAGGCGTTGTGGTAGGCACCTGTAGTCGCAGCTGAAGCAGGGAGGCTGAAGCAAGAGAATCACCTAAACCCAGGAGCTGGAGGTTACTGTGAGCTGTGATGCCACAGTACTCTACTGAGGGTGATAAAGTAAGACTCTGTCTCTAAAAAAAATAATAATAACCGCTTGTTTTGGCGGGCACCTGTAGTCCCAGCTACTTGGGAGGCTGACGCAAGAGAATCGCCTAAACCCAAGAGTTTGAGGTTGCTGTGAGCTATGACACCATGGCACTCTGCCAAGGGTGACATAATGAGACTATGTCTCAAAAAAAAAAAAAAGGTTAGGAAGTACTGACCTAGTCTAATGTCCCCACATTTCACAAAGAAGGAAACTAAGACCCAGAGGAGTAAATTGGTTTGTCCTCCAAAGTCACACAGCTGCAGTAAACTAGATCCTTTCTAATAAGCACAACAATTTTCAGGCTAGGTGCTATGGCTCACACCTATAATCCTAGCACTCTGGGAGGCTGAGGCAAGAGGATTACTTGAGCTGAGGGGTTCAAGAGAAGCCTAAGCAAAAGCAAGACCCTGACTCTACTAAAAATAGGAAAATTAGCTGGGCATTGTGGTAGGCATCTGTATTACTAGCTACTCAAGAGGCTGAAGCAGGAGGATCACTTGAACATAGGAATCTGAGTTTGCTGTGAACTAGGCTGATGCCACTGCACTCTAGCCTGGGTGACAAGAGTGAGATTCTGTCTAAAAAAAAGAACAATAACTTCACTTTTTTCCCCTTGAATAAAATATTTCAGAAACACAAGTATAAACAGAACAGTTCTAGAAGAGTTGGGGGAGCCAATCCTCACTGCCTGGCCTCCCTTTACTCCCTCTTCTTTCTGGGGGTCTCTGAGAAGCTTCTTCAAAGCACTACAGCTTGGACTCTACACAGACAGACTTAGGAGGGAGGGAGGGAGCCAAGGTTAAATGGGTCAGAACAATTGAAAAGGGGGTTGGCAGCTAGAAGAGGAGGATTGGTGGCCAGGCAGTGTCAAGGAAGTGAGAAAGGGCTGGGGCAGGACTAGAGTGGGAGCAGATGGCATTTGGGGGGAAAGTGTGAGAATAGTGGCACTTGGAGCCTAGGGGACTTCAGAGGAAAATGTGCCTAGACCTTGTCAGCAGAATGAGGTGAGGAGGTTTCAGACGCCCCAGGGGGAGCGGAGAAGGGTCAGAGGGCTGCCTCTCCCAACCCCTCACCTTGTATGAATGGGACTATGCCGGTGTCTCCTTTGCCCAAGTCCAGGTTTGACTTAAGGGAGCCAGAAGGTCCTGCGAAGCTGCATCCAGGCCAGGTGCTAGGTAGTACTGGAAAAAGGAACCTAGACCTGAAAGTGGGGATGGGGAGTCCATTCCCAGTTCGGGCACCAGAGGGTCTGAGTAGGCCTGACCACTGCAAGCCCTTTAGTGCAGGCTGAAGGACATTGCACCCAACTCAACCCCACCCGGAAGCCCGGCCGCCCACCTGCCCCGGACCCTGAGCCGGCCGCGCCCCGCCTCCCGCCCCGCCCACCCATCCAGCAGCTACTCTATTGGCCGCACCGTCTGGGCCCGAGCCCCCGGCGGGGTAATTAACGAGGGATTAATGAGATTTCCAAAGTCAACAGAAAAATCGATGGGTCCGGGAGCCCGAGCGGCGGCTGCGCAGTCCTGCGGGGGAAGGGCGTCGGGGGCATCGGTCCGGGCGCGGGAGCCTCACCTGGACTGACGATCAGCGCTGCGCCTGCAGTCGGCGGTCAGTTGGCGGCAATGCCTGCCCAAGCCTCAGGTAAGGCTCCCTGGCACCGCAGTTAGGCCCGCCCGGGAACTCCCTCGGACCCCGGGCAAACATTCCCAGATAGCTCACTCCCGTACGCTCAGACATACTCCATCCCCCAAAGGGGGTTCACGAACCAGGGGTCCCAGAGTTTGGGGCCAGAGGCCGGTGAATGGAGAGAGGTCAACTCCTGTGGACCAGAGGCTGGCCCCTCTCTGCCCTCCACCCCCAGCCGGGCTCTGTGCCCCACCTCCGGACTGGAGGGCACGAGGAAATCACGAGGGCCGGGTCCACACCACCCGAAGGAGGCTCCGAAGCCCGGAGGAAGTGAGAAACCAGATGGCTGGTTTTTATAGGGTGCAGGGATGGTTGGGGCTACCTGGTTGTCTGGTCTGGGGCATGTTACTTTCGGCTGCCCTGCAGTACCGAGGGTGTCTGGAAAGGAGATCCCGGAGCTGCCTGGCCAGCTCTGCAGCCTCCTCAGGAGCTGGCCCTAAGCTCTGGGCTGGGCACCGCGCCCCGACGGCTCTGCAGCTTTCATCACCTGCCTCTAACTGAGACCCACAAACCAGTTTGGTGTCTGGGCTCTCCCTTGGACTGGCATAGTGCCAAGGGGCGTGCCGGGGGGAGGGGATGGACTCCTCTTTGTCAGTTCCTGGCACACTTGCCCTAACCCTCTTCCTGCACCACTGTGTGCCCACCCCGGGCCCTGCCCAGCAGTGGGCCAAATTCACTCCTTTGATGGCTTCCTCCAGAGGCCATTGGAGGGTTGGACACAGGCGGGGTGGGGGAGAATGTCAGGGCAGGGACCTGGAATCCTGTCCTTCAGTGTCCCCTCTGGGCCTACAAAACATCCCCTGAAATTCACCAATAATCCCAACCCTCCCCACCTTTCCAAGATCTGGAAAGTACTGGAAGAAAATGCACAAATAACTAAAACAGAACTTTCTGTGTGTCAAGCACTGCTTTACATGTGCTTACATATATTAAGTCATTTAATTTTGACAACACCCCTATGGATATAGGTATTATACATTAATTTCTTCATCATTTGTTAAAGAAATCTTTGTTGAGGCTCGGCGCCTGTGGCTCAATCAGCTAAGGCGCCAGCCACATACACCTTAGGTGGCGGGTTCGAATCCCCAGCCTGGGCCCGCCAAACAACAATGATGGCTGCAACCAAAAAATGGCCGGGCATTGTGGCGGGCGCCTGTGGTCCCAGCTACTTGGGAGGCGGAGGCAGGAGACTGGCTTGAGCCCAGGAGTTGGAGGTTGCTATGAGCTGTG
>CAUYQV010187760.1:0-10621 GCA_963574575.1 Galagoides demidoff
TGGTCCCAGCTACTTGGGAGGCAGAGGCAGGAGACTCGCTTGAGCCCAGGAGTTGGAGGTTGCTATGAGCTGTGATGCCACGGCACTCTACCCAGGGGGATAGCTTGAGGCTCCGTCTCAAAAAAAAAAAAAAAAAAAAGAAAAGAATTTTATGGTTGGGGTTCACCACAACATGAGGAACTGTAATAGGAAGGTTGAGAACCACTGGCTTAAGCAATTCTCTTGCCTTAGCCTCCCAAGTAGCTGGGACTACAAGTGCCCACCGAAGTGTCCAGCTATTTTTATTTGTTGTTGTTGCAATTGTCATCATTGTTTTAGCAGGCCCGGGCCATGTTCAAACCTGCCAGCCTCTGTGTATGTGGCCAGCTTCCTACCCACTGAGCTACAGGCACCACCCTCCAATTAGATTCTTAATCAAAGATGTGTATTTTGTCTTACTGCTAAATTTCTTTTTTTAAGTTTTTTTAATTTTAATGAAGTTAAATTTGTCTATTTTTTCTCATGTGACTCATTTTTTTATTTTTTTATTTTTATTTATTTATTTTTTTTGAGATAGAGTCTCGCTATGTCACCCTCAATAAAGTGCTATGGCTCACAGCAACCTCAGACTCTTGGGCTCAAAACTATTCTCTTGCCTCAGCCACCCAAGTAGCTAGGACTACAGGCGCCTGCCACAACGACCCATTAATTTTTTATTGTTGCAGTTGTCATTGTTTAGCAGGCCCGGGCAGTGCTAGAACCCGCCAACTCTGGTGTATGCGGCTGGTGCTGTAACCACCGAGTTACAGGCACCAGGCTACTGCTAAATTTCTGTCGAGAATGAATAGAACATTCAAGTATACTGGATTAGCTGCCTAGTAATAAGAAACAGGACCTTGGGGACCTATGTCATGGTCATCTATTATCATTTGTAAGTTTACTGCAAATAATGACTCCCAGTTTTTCCTGTGCTAACACCAGATTTGAGAGGGAGGGAAGGGCAGAGAGCTAGAGAAGAGAGCAGCCCTTGGGCGGCCTGTCCCTGTGATAAGAGTCTCCCTCTGCATCTCAGCTCTGCCGTCAGAGCTGCTTCCCCACGGACCAAGGGCGTGACCCTCTGGGCAGCATTCTCCAGATGTCCCTGTTGATCTAAACAACCAAAGTCCATCCTTCAACCCAGAATCCCTTAGCTTTCCTTCACGTGCAAGGAAAGGAACCTACTGAGTTAGAAAATGTGACCGACATTAGATATTACAAGTTTAAAGCATGAGAAAAGTTTAAATCCCTGTAGAGAAATGTGGCTCATGTGCAACTTTTAGCAAAATAGAGCACTTCTCCCTCTGACTGCACGTCAGGAGAGATGGGTTCATGTGGTCTGGGGAGGGCCACAGTCTCTGTGAGCATACACGTCACCTTGCATTGACCATGGTTTCCAGGGGCTACCTATGGATGTTTGCTTGCAATGTGGGATTATCATGGGTGTTTTCTTTAGTACATCATGTGTTCTTGTGAAATCACTACACTTTTTTAAAGAAGAATAAATCAGTGAATTCCTGTAAGTCTTGGTTATTTCTAAGTACTTTTTCCTCTAGAAAACATAGGAGTGGGGTCCCTGGTCCATAAAGTCTTCCTAAATGAGCTGAGATGTGTTTTTCTGTTTCCAGCAAAACCAGAAATATCTTCTCTTTCTGACACAAGTAAAAACCCAGTCCAACAGTTTTCAAGACATCAGACAAAAAAGGAAAGTGATCTTCAAGATTCAAGAAACGAATGAGGGAGCCCTAGAACTGCCCCAGTAACTTCCCGGAATGAGTTTCCAGATCACAGTGCAGGGAAGAAGGCAGGTGGAGCCCCGTGGTCTTACCTTTTCACAAACAGGGAATTGGAAAGGAGAGAACCTGGCAGACAGAGAACTCTGGACACTTGCAGAGGGTCCTGTCAAGTATCCAAGAGCTTGAAGAAATCCCGAGTTTGAATAAAAAATATGAAAAGTTTAGAGGCAAAATCTTCAGAATTCTGGCTTGGCACCCGTAGCACAGTGGTTACGGTCAGCCAGGCACATGCACCAAGGTTGGTGGGTTTGAACCTGGCCCAGGCCATCTGAACAATGACAACTGCAACAAAAAAATAGCCAGGCATTGTGGCGGGCACCTGTAGTCCCAGCTACTTGGGAGGCTGAGGCAAGAGAATTGCTTAAGCCCAAGAGTTTGAGGTTGCTGTGAGCTGTGATGCCACAGTATTCTACTGAGGGTAATATAATGATACTCTGTCTCAAAAAAAAAAAAAATCTTCAGAAGTCTAGGGCAGAGAATAGTGCCTCTTCCTACCAAAGTTCATTTTCCTTTGGGTACAGTATTCAGGAAGGTTTTGCCTCAGTAGTGGGGGAATAGTGGTACAACACAGAATGCCAATCTGATCTCACCTAACACAGCTTAAGATAAGACCCAAATGAACAAACTATTTCTAAGTAAGGTCCCAGAACTAAGCTCAAAAACTTTGTAGGGGCTCAGTGCCCATAGGTCAGCAGCTAAGGCACCAGCCACATACACTGGAGCTGGCAGGTTTGAATCCAGCCCAGACCTGCCGAACAACAATGACAGCTGCAACCAAAAAATAGCCGGGCGTTGTGGCGGGCACCTGTGGTCCCAGCTACTTGGGAGGCTAAGGCAGGAGACTCATCTGAGCCCAGGAGTTGGAGGTTGCTGTGAGCTGTGATGCCACAGCACTCTACCCAGGGGGACAGCTTGAGGCTCCTGTCTCAAAAAAAATAAAATAAAAATCAATAAACCTAAAAATCATTGTCAATTGGATTAAATAAAAACAACATTTGTTAGGAAAAAAAGAGTTATAGCAACTAAGCCAACAAAGAGAACATAATGGAATCATAAAAATAAGTCCAAAAGAAAACAGAGAAAAGAACAAAAAAAGGAAACAAAGAGCAGATAGGCTCAAAAGAAAACAAATAGTAAGATGATTGACCTAAACCCAGCCATATCGATGACCACATAAGATGTAAATGGTTTATAAAAGCAAGACTCAGTTACATGCTGCCTGTAAGAAACCAACTTCAAATATAAGACACAAAGAGATGAAAAAGATGGGAAAGGACATATCATGCCAACACGACTTTCTTTTTTTAATCTGAAGTTTCTATATTTCTATCAGATGAAGTATATTTCAGAGTGAAGAATATTATCAGGGATGACCAAAAGTCATGTCATAATGTATCAATTCATGAAGAAGATATGATTCCCGAATGTTTGTGTACCTAATAATAGAGTTTTAAAATACTCGAAGCAAAACCATTAGAAGAGCAAGGAGAAATAGATAAATCCACAATTATAGTCAAAGACTTCAAAAATCCTGTCTCAATAATTGATCAAACAAGTAGGAAATTGGAAAGAATATAGAAGACTTGAACAATGCTATTAACCAAATTGTACCTGATTAAATCCCCCCCCAACATCAGTAGAATGTATGTTCTTTTCAGGTGCACACAGAGAGACCATACTCTGACTCATAAAATAATTCTCAATAAATGGCTCGGCGCCTGTGGCTCAATCGGCTAAGGCGCCAGCCACGTACACCTAAGGTGGCGGGCTCGAATCCCCAGCCCAGGCACGCCAAACAACAATGATGGCTGCGACCAAAAAATGGCCGGGCGTTGTGGCGGGCGCCTGTGGTCCCAGCTACTTGGGAGGCGGAGGCGGGAAACTCGCTTGAGCCCAGGAGTTGGAGGTTGCTATGAGCTGTGATGCCATGGCACTCTACCCAGGGGGATAGCTTGAGGCTCTGTCTCAAAAAAAAAAAAAAAAATTCTCAATAAATGTTAAAGGATTCAAGTCATAAAAAATATGTTCTCTGCCCACAATAGCAATAAATTATAAATCAAGAACAGGGCCAGGTGCAGTGGCTCACAGTTATAATCCTAGCACTCTGGGAGGCCAAGACGGGTAGATTGCCTGAACTCAGGAGGTCAAGACCAGCCTGAGGCTCAGTGCCTGTACCTCAGTGTCTAGAGTGCCAGCCACATATACCGGGGCTGGCAGGTTCAAACCCAGCCAGGGCCTGCTGAACAAAAACGACACCTACACTCACACTTTGGGAGGCCAAGGTGGATGGATTGCCTGAGCTCACGAGTTCAAGACCAGCCTGAGCCAGAGCAAGATCTCATCTCTAAAAAAAAATAGCCAGGCGCTGTGGTGGGCACCTGTGGTCCCAGCTGCGTGGGAGGCTGAGGCAAGAGAATCACTTGAGCCCAAGAGTTTGAGGTTGCTGTGAGGTGTGACACCACAGCACTCTACCAAGGGCGACATAGTGAGACTCTGTCTCAAAAAAAAAAAAATCAGTTGTCCCTCCACCTACTAGTCATGAATAATGAGAAACTGAAATTCAAACAGCCAGTACCACTTGCAAGAGCAACAAAAATATGAATTACTCAGGTATAAATCTGACAAATGATGTGTGAAGTCTGTACATTGAAATCTATAAAATATTGCTGATTGAAATTGGAAAATATCTAACTAAATGGAGGTGTATATATTCATGAATCAGAAGACTCAATATTGTAAAGCTGCCAATTCTCTCCACATTGTAATTCTGATCAAAATCTCAACTGATGGGCTTTTTTTGGGGGGGTGGGAGCTGATACTAAAATTCATATGAAGATGCAAATGACCTATACAGCTCACACAACTTTGATAAAAGAGAACAAAATCAAAGAATTTACACTACTTCAAGACTTATAAAACTTATCAAAATGTCACATGTACCCCCAAAATATGTACAACAATTATCTATCAATTTTAAAAGACTTACTATACAGTATCAAAAACCATGTGATATTAGTATCAAGATTTTTCTTTTAAATAGAACAATAATACAGAATAGAAAGTCCCGAAATAGATCCCTATACGGCCACTTGATCTTTGACAATGGAAGGATGGGCTTCTCAGCAAAGGCTGCTGAAACACCTGGATATTCATGTACCAAAAAGAAGAGCTTCAATTCCTGCTTTGACCATACACAAAATTAAAATAGGTCATAGACAACAATGTAAGACATAAAACAGAGGAGGAAATCTCTGCCATCTGGTATTGAACAAAGATTTCTTTTTTTTTTAGAGACAGAGTCTCACTTTGTTGCCCTCGGTAGAGTGCTGTGATGTCACAGCTCATAGCAACCTCCAACTCCTGGGTTTAGGCGGTTCTCCTGCCTCAGCCTCCCCAATAGCTGGGACTACAGGCGCCCACCATAACACCCGGCTATTTTTTGTTGCAGTTTGGCCGCAGCTGGGTTTGAACCCGCCACCCTTGATATAGGGCTGGCGCCCTACTCACTGAGCCACAGGCGCCACCCAAACAAAGATTTCTTAAATGCCAAAAGCGCAATCCATAAAAGAAAGTACTAATAAATTCAACCTAACAAAAATTAAGAACTTGTGTTCCTAAAAAGACAAACCACAGGTTGGTGAACTGCTTGAATCCAAAATAAAAACTCTCCAAAGCCAATAATAAGAAAATAGACAATGCAATGTATTTTTGACATAGGGTGTCACTCTGTCACTCAGGCTGGAGTACAATGGCATTGTCATGGCTCACTGTAACCTCAAACTCCTGGGTTCAAGCAATCCTCCTGCCTCAGCCTCCTGAGTAGCTAGGACTTATGGATATAATCACCTCACCTGGCTAATTTTTTAAAAAAATTTTTTATAAAGACAAGGTCTTGCTGTGTTGCCCAGCCTGGTCTCAGGCTCCTGGCCTTAAGCAATCCTCCCATCTCAGCCTCCCAAAGGGCTGGGATTACAGGTGTGAGCTAACATGCCTGGCCAGATAAAATATTTGATGAGTCACTTCACTAAAGAAGAAACACAGTTGGTAAATAAACACATAAAAAAGTGTTTAACATCATTCATTATTAGAGGGATGCAAATTGAAACCACGATGAGACACCACTACACCTTTATTAAAATAACTATGATTGAAAAAGACTAAAATCATAGCAAGTATTGATGGGAATGTGGAGCAGCAGGAACTCTCCTGTGCTGTTGACTGAGGTGTAAGATGTTCCAACCACTAAAAAATGATTCACACACTCACAATATGTAGTATTTTGCCATATTTACACAATATATAACTTTTTGCCCAGATTTCTGAAAGAAAACTGAGAGTATACCTTATACATGGGTAGTATGGCTAGGGAGTAGGGGAGCCCAGCAGGCTTCCCGGGGCCACCGCACCCTCCCGCCAGGCACACAGGGCTCAGTTCAAGAGGATCCAGGATGCAGTGGAAGCAGCAGAGTGGCCTCTGCTGAGCACTGCAATCAGGGGGCAGGGCAGTGGTGCGGCTGGTGAGGCAGACTGCGGGCGGGCGTGTAAGGCAAGGGTTCAGACCCCAGGCCCAGCCACATGGAGGGGCCCAGGAGGTCCAGGCACCTGCCGGTCTGCCCTCAGGCCAAGAGACCTCGGCAGCTCTCTCTCCACCAGCCATACAAGTGGCATCTCAGCTGCAGTCCCCAACGCAGCATGGCTCCTGGGAAAGTGAAGGGACAGCCCTCACAGAATGGGCTTAAGGAGCACAGTGTGATCTGCACTTACCAGGGCAGGGGTCCTCCTCCCCAGATGGATGTCCTGGCCAAGAGCCGGCCACTTTTGCAAAGGGTGTTTTCCTAAAAGTTTGGGCCAAAAATATGGGTACACGTTATAGACAGGAGGGCATTTTACACAGCAAAATATGGTAGTGCATACTGTATGACTCCACTTACATGAAAATCTAGAGAAAACAGAAACTAATCATAGTGACAGATCACTGGTTGCCTGGGGGTAGGAGAAACAGGAGGGCAGGATCGGTGCTGTCGAAGCAGCATGAGGAAAGGTCTGGCCGGGACAGGCTCCACATCTTTTCTTCTTTTTTACCCCATACAGTCCCTTTCTGTTACTCAGGCTGGATTGCAATAGCACAATCATAGGTCACTGCAGGCTTGAACTCCTGGGCTTAAGGGACCCTCCATCCTCAGCCTTCTGAATAGCTGGGACTACAGGTGCACAACACCATTCCTGCTAATTTTTGGAGGGGTTGTTTTCTTTTGTTTATTTTGTTTTCGCTATGGTAGAAACCTGATCTTGCTGTGTTGCCTAGGCTGGTCTTGAACCTCCTAACCTCCTGCCTCGGCCTCTCCATGTGCTGGGATTAGAGGTGCAAATCACTACACTGAGCCTGTTTGGTATCTTGGCTGCGGTGATGTACAATACATCCGCTTTCAGATCCTTTGCTTTGTGTATCACATGTCCATTATACCTGAATAAATCTGTTTTTTGAAAAGAGTTTGTGCAAGGCTGCCTCCACTTCTCACTATTTCAGAAAGAGAAATTCTGATCAGACTGGTCAGGTCCCAGGTGGCAAGGCCAGGTGTGCCTGTGCACAGTCCCCGCACAGCCCCAGATGAAGTGTCTGGATGAGTCTGATTCTTCTACCCGTCCTCTGAGCAGCGGGGGTGACCTGCCTTGTGGATGGGGTTTGGCCATGGAGGGGGTAATGTGTGAGAATCCGCAGGAGTTCTCTGCAGGATCCAGCCTTCTGGACCCCCACCCAGCTAAGGACAAGGCACTTTCTTCTTGGGCACCCATCTCCCTCAGTGCTCCTGGGGAAGAAGATGGACTGTGGCCAGCATGCAGATGTTTCCCTGGCCATCAAACGCTGGGCCTGCCAAACCTCAGCCCTTTCTCTCTCCCATGTTCCCTGAGGATTGTCAGCCTCACATCAGGGGGCCGCCAGCTCCTCCCCTGTGCTACACACCCAGGAGAAGGAATGTGTCCACGCAGCAGAAGCAGAACCGCTATGGTGCAGTCTCACCAAGAAGACAGCTGCAGAAGCCTCTCCCACCTCCTTCTCCTGCCTCCACAGGAAGTGGCGGGCTGTTTACAGGAAACCCCTCAGCCTCAAATAACAGCACCTGACTATTCACCACCCACAGCCCTGCCCTGCGGTGACGCACAGCCACACAGTCCACCACATGCTTGCCCTCTCTGGCCCACACCTGGCCCACCTCACCCTGTCTGTACCCCATGTAGAGAGATGGACGGGTGCTGGCCACAGGGCTATGTGATCCCACAGCATGTGCAGCACAGGCCTGGGGGGTGCGGGTTAGGGTAGGAGGAGGGACCTCTCCTCTTGTATCACTTTGTCCCTTCAAAGTCTGAGCTGGAATTGAAACAGGAAAAAAAACCATTTTAACATCTGGTTACAAGGTCGAGAATAGCTAACTGGCTCCACACCAGGCCTGGTGCCCAGGGTTCTGCATGATGATCCCAGGGAACCCCCCTTCCCTCTGAGGACAGCATCACCCCATCTTGCAGATGAGAAAACTGAGACTTGGAGGCTCCAAGTCAGCTCAAATCTTCCAGGGACTAACCATGGGCAGGCGCTGTTCCAGATGCTCTGGGATACATGAGGTAAGGAACCAGTCTCAGCCCTACCCCACATCTGAGAAAACCGAAGTTGGAGGGGAAAAGTGACTTGCTCCAAGTCACACAGGCAGGGCAGGGACATGCCAACCCAGGAGGGCTCACGCCACCCTCTCTTGCCTCTGTAGCCAGCTGCACAAGGACGTACAAGCCGAGAAGGGCCAGGGAAGGAACCCCCTCCCCAGCCATCGTGGAACTGGCCGCCCTTCTCTTGGTCATTTGCAAGGGACAGGTGGCCTTCAGGGAGCTCTGCCACTGCGTTGACTGGTTGCTCTCTTGGGGGGTGGTGGCCAAAGCCCCCAGCAGAGGCAGCAACAGTGTCCTGCCCTTCTGGAGCCCAGCACCTGTAGAGAACCAGGCAGGCTACTTCCCTCCTCGCTCTGAAAATAGCATTTGAGGGCCAGGCACAGTGGCCTCGCGCTGATAATCTGAGCACTCTGGGAGGCAGAGGCAGGTGGATCCCTTGAGCTCAGGAATTTGAGACCTGCCGAGCAAGAGCAACAACTCACCTCTACTAAAAATAGAAAAACTAGCTGGGTGTTGTCAGGCACCTATAGTCTCAGCTACTTGGGAGGCTGAGGCAGGAGGATTACTTGAGTTTGAGTTTGCTTTATGCTGGAATGATGCTGCGGCACTCTAGCCTAAGCCACAGAGTGAGACTGTCTAAAAAAAAAAGAGGAAAATAACATTTGAAATCCTCAGTTAGACTCCCCTTGTCACCTCCCCACTGCTCTCCGCTTAGTTCCTCAGCCACAGCCATGCCAGGCTCTTTCCTTCCTCAGAGACCCCTGGGTGCTGCCTCTCCCCTTGCCCCATCACCTGTAAGGGCCCAGCCCACACCTTCTGTGAACCCACACAGATCTCAGGCTTCCACCTTCCAGGACAACGAGAAAGTTTCTGCTGCTGATAAGCCACTCAGTGTGCGGCATGTCGTTCCAGCAGCCCAGAAAGACTGGTGGAGCTGCACATCTCTGCGAATGCATCAGAACCTGCAGACCTGTGTGCCTGGCGGGAGGTGGGGTGGGGAGTGGGACAAGATATGAATTGTATCCCAATAAAGCTATGGAAGAAATCTTAATACCTTTGTGATCGCCGCTGAGTCTATATTTGTTGAGGATACTCAGAGCCCTACTCTGCCCCCGTCGTCTGCATGTTTCAGATAAATTTAGCTATACATAAAGAGAGGATCTCTGGTCTCCGATCTTAAACCAGAGCCCCATCTGCGTATGTGACTCAGAGCACAACTGCTGAGCCTGTGCTAGGCCCCCGTGGGGAAGGGCAGGGCCGTGCATGTCTCCCGCCTGTGTATTAGGACACTCAGGCACGCAGTCAAGCGACCAGCCTGATCCCATTTGGCAAGACAAGTGCCGCCCTTCGTCTGTCTGATCAAAAAGGGAACATAAGGCGTGGCACCTGTAGCTCAGCGAGTAGGATGCCGGCCCCATATACTGAGGGTGACAGGTTTGAACCCAGCCCCAGCCAAACTGCAATAAAACATAGCTAAGCTCTGTAGTGGGCGCCTGTAGTCCCAGCTACTTGGGAGGCTGAGGCAAGAGAATCACCTAATCCCAAGAGCTGGAGGTTACTGTGACCTGTGACACCACCACACTTTACCAAGGGTGACAAAGTGAGACTCTGTCTCTAACAAAGAAAAAAAAAAAGGAACATAAAGCATGAACCAGGGCTCAGACTGGTAGAGGAACTAACCTGTCTCTGCATTCTTGGCCGGGCTGTCTAGGGGGACAGGTGGGCAAGGCCCTGCCCAGTTGGGGGCTGAGCTGGCCTTTACCAGGACCTATGTCAGTTTTGGGGTTTGCCTCTCTGCACACAGACACAGAGACAGAGTTTGTTGGCTCTGATGGTTTTTCTTGTTTTTAAGAGTTGCCATTGTTGGCTCGGCACCTGTGGCTCAATCGGCTAAGGCGCCAGCCACGTACACCTAAGGTGGCGGGTTCGAATCCCCAGCCTGGGCCTGCCAAACAAACAATGACGGCTGCAACCAAAAAAAAAAAAAAAAATGGCCGGGCGTTGTGGCAGGTGCCTGTAGTCCCAGCTACTTGGGAGGCAGAGGCAGGAGACTCGCTTGAGCCCAGGAGTTGGAGGTTGCTATGAGCTGTGATGCCATGGCACTCTGCCCAGGGGGATAGCTTGAGGCTCTGTCTCAAAAAAAAAAAAAAAAA
>CAUYQV010187761.1:0-15244 GCA_963574575.1 Galagoides demidoff
CGCCTGTGGTCCCAGCTACTTGGGAGGCAGAGGCAGGAGACTCGCTTGAGCCCAGGAGTTGGAGGTTGCTATGAGCTGTGATGTCATGGCACTCTACCCAGGTGGATAGCTTGAGGCTCCGTCTCAAAAAAAAAAAAAAAATTTAAAACCAAATGCATTATTCAGCAGTATATATTGAATTCTTATTTTGGATTATTCAATCAGAGAAAATTAAATTAACTGTGTTAAGTGAAAAAGTTCCCTAGAGAAGTTCTTACTCGCTCTAAGAGGAACATCCACACCTCCAACAAAAAGTTTGGAATGTTCATATGATGCCTACAACGTAAATTAACTTTCAACAGTTGACAGCTTAATATATGTATTCCAAGAGTAGCTAAAATGCTATTTATTATTCTTTATAAACACAAAGGACTAGAAAAGTTATCCTTACTAATATTAACACTGGTTAACACTTACATAATGCTTATCAGACATCAGGCACAGTCCTCAGTTCTTGATATATATTAACCCATTTAATCTAAACCCTAACTCCTGATATAGGTTCTGTTATGAATTCCATTTTACAGATCATGAAACTGAGGCACAGAGAGGTTACGTTATTTGCCTAAAATGGTGACAGTAAAAGATAGAATTGGGATTTGAACCCAAATAGTCTGGCTCCAGAGTCTGTGTCCTTAACCACTATTCTCCCTTGCTTTTTAGGAATTGCATTGACATAATTTTTAGGAGAAAAGTTATGATAGACTTTGTAGAAAAATCTTTTCACATCCCTGTGTGAGAAATCTCTGCCTCGATTCAATGTGTGTGAATGTGTTACATCTCAGAAGTGTTGGGGCAGAAACAAAGGTTGAGAAATACTATTAGGGTATTTTGTCCTAATTTACTATGTCTATTACTTAAAATTAAGAGTTCTTTGAACTTAGTATCTTAATTTACTGTATGCTTTGCTTTTTAAAATCAATTCTGTAGGTATTCACTTAAAACAGAGAAAAAATTACACAAAACATCTGAGTGATTCTAAATAGCATAATTTATATAGTATATTTTTAAGAAAATCTTCATGGATATATCATCCCCAAACGTCAAAGACTTAAAAAAAATCTTAATTCCTTTTGCTGGCATCTTTCAAAATTTAGTAACATATCAGCAGACGACATGCTGTATACTGAGACAGATTTGGAAGAAAGCATGGACAAGATTGAAACTATCAACTTTCATGAAGTTAAGGAAGTTGCAGGAATCAAGTTTTGGTGTTACCACGCAGGCCATGTCCTGGGAGCCGCCATGTTTATGATTGAGATCGCGGGCGTGAAGGTACCTCTGGCTCTGGCACTTTTCTCCCCAAGAGAAATCAGTGCAGAGCTTTGTGCCATCGGGGAGTATTTAAGATAAAAATTCCCTAAGACTTACGTAGTGCCAAAACACTGAAACATAAGATAAAAATGAAATTGATACTTTTCTTTTAAATATTGTAATTCCTACTGCCATTATAATACTTTCTACATCAAGACACAGTAAAATGAGCATCTCAAAGAGTAAGTTCCCTCAGGCCCCATAGGATTAATTTCTTTTCAGTGTCCTTTAGGCAGCCTGTTAGGGAAGAGCTCTTTGTGGCTGCATCCATTTAAAATTAAAGCACAATTGGGCGGTGCTTGTGGCTGAGAGGAGTAGGGCGCTGGCCCCATATGCCAAAGGTGGTGTGTTCAAACCCAGCCCCGGCCAAAAATTGCAAAAAAAAAATTAAAGCACAATTTAGTATTCATGTCGTTTTGATGGCTTGAAATTCACAGATAAGCCCCTAGCAAAGTGGGCTATAAAAGTGAGGGAGGTTAATTAGGAAAGATCCTTGTAGCCAGCCTTAACAAACTTCTGAACTTGTGGGTGGGTGGACTGATAGCTGTCTAGACTCTGGAGCAGCGGTTCTGAACACATTTGAATCACTTAGGGAGCTTCTAAAAAGCATCTATAGAACGGAATCTGAAGGTGTGGCTTGGCCTTTTTGAGTTTTCTTGGTAATTCTAGAGTGCAGCTAGAGTTGAGAACGAATAATATTGTCCTAAGTGTTTTATAGCTGCTTATACATTTGAAACTTTTACACATTGAGTTGTACAGTGTATCATTAAACTATAATTCTTGCAATTCGTTCCAAGGAACAAAAGATAAGCAAGATACGGTACAAATGCAGATCTGATTTCTCGTTTGGAATTTGGCTCGTACTCTCTTATGGTTTTATCTCCCATGTAGACCGTGTTCCCATGTGCCTCTCTAAATTCCTTTCCTTATCAGCATGCCCTTTTTCTCTAAGAAGTTCAGCACTTCTCAAGTTTCTTAATAAAATATAGGTCATTTTTGTGGGATGATTCTGGGAATATGCTGTCCCCATTAATTAGATTAAATAATCAAACCACTGGGGTGGTTACCTAAGTTATCATTTTGCATTAGATACAAGCATTGCATCTAAGTTTCAGCACTTTTAGGCTATTTTTTTAACTGCGCTTTTAGATTTTATGAGCTTAATGTATTCACTAGCAAAACGAAGGCTTCCCCTAATCCTGACTTTCTTGTTTTACCTTTCTCATAGCTTTTGTACACAGGTGATTTCTCAAGACAAGAAGATAGGCATTTAATGGCAGCTGAAATTCCTAATATTAAACCTGACATTCTTATCATTGTAAGTATTAATGTAGTGTATTGTAATTAATGTAAAACGAGCAGAATTTTTCTAGTGGAAAAAATATTGTGATGTCACTTTCATAATGTGTTGGATATAAATTTGTCTGTTTTCTCAGGGTTTTTTTTTTTCTTTTTGAGACAGGGGGTCTCTCTGTCATCCAGGCTGCAATGCAGTGACATAATCATGATCATAGCTCACTACAACCTCAAACTCCTGGGCTCAAGCAATCTTCTCGCCTCAGCTTCCCAAGTAGTTGGAACTATAGGCGGTGCCACAACACCTGGCTAAATTTTAACTTTTTTTTGTACAGACGGTGGACTCCTGACCTCAGGTGATCCGCCCACCTCAGCTTCTCAAAGTGCTGGGATTACAGGCATGAGCCAGTGCACCTAGCCAAGATTTATTTGTTTAATCCTCAGAAAAAGTTGTTATTTTCATGATAATGTACTTTAGAGTAGTGCTTCTTAAAACTTTAATGTGCTTAGGAATCCTCTTGTGATATTGTTAAAATACAGGTTCTGATTTGTAAGCCTGGGCTGGGGCCTGAGAGTCTGCACTTCTAACAAGTTCCCCAGAAATGCCAGTGCTGTTGGTCAGTGGACCATACACAGTAAGGCTTTAAGTGACATTCTGAAACAGAAGTATAAGAAACAGTATTTCTGAATTAAAAACTGACTTAATCAGAGGTGGGAGAAATATCCTTCCCTCTATCCCCATGGGAAGTAAAATAGTTTAAACATAATAATAATGACATAGGGGAGAAGATAATTTTTAGGCTACTTCCTGATTTCATTTTCTAAAAAGGTCTTACTACTTAGATCTGAATTCTTGCACTCTTTTTTTTTTTGCGGTTTTTGGCTGGGGCTGGGTTTGAACCCTCCACCTCTGGCATATGGGGCTGGCACCCTACTCCTTTGAGCTACAGGTGCCTCCCAGAATTATAGCACTCTTGTTTGGTCTTCTTTCCAAGTAATATTATAATATGTGTTCAGGTAAATGGTATTTAAATGGAGAAATGAATTACATACTTTACTTCAGCATTTCATTGATGTTAAACTTTTAAATTCCTTGGAATCATTGGTCTTAGTCTCACAAGTTCTGATGTGTTACTCAGGAATCTACTTATGGGACCCACATCCATGAGAAACGTGAAGAGCGAGAAGCAAGATTCTGTAACACTGTCCATGATATTGTAAATCGAGGGGGCAGAGGTCTCATTCCTGTCTTTGCTCTTGGAAGGGCTCAGGAGCTGCTCTTGATTCTAGGTATGGTGTTTCTTTTTTGTCATTTTCTCAAGATAATAACATGGACTTGGGTAAGTCATCCCACCTTTCTGGGTTCCGGTTTCTTCATTTAAATAGTGATTTGGGGCTAGTAAGAGCCCAGGGAAGCAGCAACTCTCATACAGTGTTGCTGGTAATATAAGTTGATTTCTGGTTGCCATCAGCATCAAAAGTCTTAAAATATGCATACCCTTTGACCAGCAGTCCCACTTTTGGGAAATGAGAGATGTGTATAAAATTTTGTCAATAAAAGGCTGCATCATTTTAGTATTTTTAAAGAAATACTATGTCAGTATTTATCACATTGTAGGAAAAATATATTAAAGATGAGTACAAATAATCTGTCAAGGGACTATGATTCTATTTAGCTAAAAAATCTACATGCAGATGGCTGGAAAGATACAAATCTACATATTGGGACATGGATGGTTTCTTTTTTGTGTTGTATTTTTCTTTATTTTCCGTATGCTTCAATGAACATGTATAACTTTTTGTAATAAGAGGAACAAAAGATGTCACTTTTTAGCCTCATCTGCACTTAATGATCCCTTCTAACCCACATTCTGTGATTCTATTTGGGGAAAGCACTCTTCCTAAAGAGCATGAAGGTGCCTGTGTGTATATAGCCTCAGCGTGAAGAACTAGAAACGGCTACATCTTAAGCTCTTACTCCCAATTCTGCCCTTCTGTAAGGGTAGGATAAATAGGATTCCTGTTACACTGACAAGGAAAACAAGGGAAGAGGGAATAAATTACCCCAGATGAAAAGCAAATCTATAACAAAGAAATGACTTTCTAGAATCCAAGTTTTTAAAATCCTAATCCCTGGATAAATGATTTGCCAGTTTCTTTCTTCTTCTTTTTTTTTTTTTTTTTTGAGACAGAGTCTCACTATGTCGCCTTCGGTAGAGTGCCATAGCATCACAGCTCAGAGCATCCTTAAACTCTTGGGTTTAAGCAATTCTCTTGCCTCAGCCTCCAAAGTAGCTGGGACTACAGGCATCCTCTACAATGCCCGGCTATTTTTTTTGTTGTTGTAGTTGTCAATGTTGTGGCCCGGGTTGGGTTCAAACCTGCCAACCCCCGTGCATGAGGCTGGCGCCCTAACCACTGAGTGACAGGTGCTGAGCCAATTGGTTCTCTTTTCTAACTACAAATGAAAAAACTTCTAGTCCTTAGAAGTTTAATTTTTTTTTTTGAGATAGAGAGTCTCAAGCTGTCACCCTAAGTAGAGTGCTGCGGCATCATAGCTTACAGCAACCTCCAACTCTTGGGTTCAAGTGATCCTCTTGCATCAGTTTTTCTATTTTTAGCAGAGACAGGGTCTCAATTTTTGCCCAGGCTGGTCTTGAACTTGTGAGCTCAAGCAATCCACCCGCCTTGGCTTCTTTGAGTGCTAGGATTATAGACATGAGCCACTGCCCCTGGCCCGTAGAAGTTTTGAAATGAAAAGTCTTCAAAACAAATAATATGAAGAGCAAGGGCAGTTAGTAAGGTGAAACAGCTCACCATCAGATTAGCTTGCCAGAATTAGCAAACAAAAATACTGAACATCTAGTTGACTTTTAAGTTCAAATAAATAGTCATTTTTTAGTATAAGTGTCCCACTTTAATGTACACTCTTATACTGAAGTCTTTTATTATCTCAAATTCATGTTTAAATGGGCATTTGGTATTTTTATCTGCTCTATATAATTAGGTTACTTTTTTTCCCTTAAATTCTCCCTGGCAATATAGTATAACAGAGAGCAGCTGTTCAGGTTACTGGCTTTAAATCTTTTCGTGTCCTAGCCGTGTAACCTTGGGAAAATTATTCTTTTTTTAACTGTTCAGAATTTACTCATAAAAATACATACAAAAGGCTCGGCACCAGCCACATACACCTGAGCTGGTGGGTTCGAATCCAGCCTGGGCCTGCCAAACAACAATGATGGCTGCAACCAAAAAATAGCCAGGCGTTGTGGCAGGTGCCTGTAGTCCCAGCTACTTGGGAGGCAGAGGCAGGAAACTCGCTTGAGCCCAGGAGTTGGAGGTTGCTGTAAGCTGTGATGCGACAGCACTCTACCCAGGGTGACAGCTTGAGACTCTGTCTCAAAAAAAAAAAATACAAAAAAATAGGACATTGTGATGTGATCTTGGGATATAATCTGCTTTGTATAGCATATGAGAAATCATAACAGTATATGCCAAAAACTTTGATACCTTTAAAAATTTTAGTTACATCTAAAAAAACAATAAGATAAACCAGAAATCAAAACAGAATTGTATTTGTAACATAGGTTACAGGAAGAGCCCTTGTACTTATAGAATCATCACTTACACACATGAAGTAGAAAAATACCATTCATGTACTATTAAACATTTTTTTTAGTCTGTTTCTCAGTCAATAAGATGGGAAATCTTTATAAAGTTGTTTTGAAAATTAGAAATGATAAATGTAAATTACATACTAGGCTTTTGATACATATCCTAAATGCAGATGGACCTAGTAGAATTAAGTGATAGGTTTTGGTCATACTTCCTTCATAAAATTTGGAGATTTAATAAGGGTCCTCTTAAAATAAGCCTTTTGCCTACTGCTCAGAAGTTATAGTAGAAGCTCTGTAAGTTGACCACTGTAGAGACTATAACAAAGTGGTCAGCATACAGAGTTCATCAACATAAGGAATTAGGCCTATTGTACTTACATGTGGTGCATGTCCAGTCTATGAAAATTAGGTCAACTTAAGGCGGTGGTCAGTGTAGGGAAGTGGTCAACTATGGAGGTCCTACTGTACTTGACTAGTAGTTTTTTAAAAGTATAACAGTCCAGGCCTGGTAGCTCACACCTATAATCCTAACCCTTTGGGAGGCTGAGATAGGAGGACTGTTTGAAGTCAAGTTTGACAACAGCCTAGGCAATATATGGAGACCTTGTTTCTTCAAAAAAATAAAAAAAATTAGCCAGGTGTGGTTAAGTGCCTGTAGTCCTGGCTACTTTGGAGGCTGAACTGGGAGGAGCACTAGAACCCAGGAGTTTGAGTTTACAATGAGCAATGATTATGCCATAGTACTCTAGCCTGAGCAACAGAGCAAAACCCTGTCTCAAAAAAAAAAAAAAAAAAGAGTAATACTTTTTTATGAAGTGTTTAAAATCAGTTTAGTTATTCTGATAGTCCTGTTTTATAATTACCAGTTGATAGGTATGTTGAAATATTAATACATTTTTATTTAAAACCATCAGACTATAGTCCCAGCAACTAAGGAGGCTGAGGCAAGAGAATCACTTGAGCCCAAGAGCTTGAGGTTGTGGTGAGCTATGATGCCGTGGCACTTTGCTGAGGGCAACAAAATAAAACTCTGTCTCAAAAAGAAAAAAAAAAACCATCACAGAATTTAGTGTCTCTGGGGTAATATGTTATGGTCTATTATTCAGTGAAAACTTACAATGAATAATTTTTAAAAGCCTCCCCATTTTTAAAAATGCTCACCACATTTTTCTTAGATTGTGCACTGGTACTTAGAAATAAGTTTTGGGTGTAAAAGTTTAAGTTAGTAAGGACCAGTAAGAAAAATTAGCCTTTTCTTAAACTCTTTTCTTATTTTTCTTAAGAAAATTTTTCTTAAACTCTTTTAAATATTTAGTTACACACTTTGTTTCTCGGTTGTCTGAGTTTTTTAAATTGTGTGTTTCATTTATTATTTGAACTCATAGAAAACAGATGTCTGTTTCTCTTAAAATCTCCCTAGATGAATATTGGCAGAATCATCCAGAACTACATGACATTCCGATATACTATGCCTCATCTTTGGCCAAGAAGTGTATGGCAGTGTACCAGACATACGTAAATGCAATGAATGACAAAATTCGCAAACAGATCAACATCAATAATCCCTTTGTTTTCAAACACATTAGTAACCTCAAGGTGAGTGTTTTAAGGAGCTACCCGAAAGTGATTCTGTGACTGAACCCCTCTTGCTGAGCGCTTACTTCTTCTCTAGTAGGCATTATTTTTCCTCAGGAATTAAACCTCCAGAAATTGGCACTCTTTTTTTACTTAACAAATTTTGTCACTTACTCCAAGTCTCCATATGTTTTCAGTATTTACAATTGCTGAATAACTTGGATCTCTTATGCTATAGGAATAAAAAGTTGTTTTTTGTTTTTTTGAGACAGAGCCTCCAGCTGTCCCCCTGGGTAGAGTGCTGTAGCATCAAAGCTCACAGCAACCTCCAACTCCTGGGCTCAAGCGAGTCTCCTGCCTCAGCCTCCCAAGTAGCTGGGGCCGCAGGTGCCCGCCACAACGCCTGGCTATTTTTTGGTTGCAGCCGTCATTGTTGTTTGACAGGCCCAGGCTGGATTCAAACCCGCCACCTTAGGTGTATGTGGCTGGCGCCTTAGCCACTTGAGCCACAGGCGCCAAGCCAGAATAAAAAGTCTTAACAAGAAAAAAATCTCTTATTTATTAAAGTTTCTCTATTCTCAGTCAAACCTAATCTTTTTTATTAGCACCACAAATTACAAATATGAAAATTTTCATGTTTACTTTTCTAGATCATTTAATAAAATCTGGTTTAATTTACTGCAAAAAAATATTATTTCATTCAGGCTCAGTGCCCGTAGTACAGTGGTTACAATGCCAGCCACATACAGTACTGAGGCTGGTGGATTCGAACCCAGCTCAGGCCTGCTAAACAACGACAACTGTAATAAAAAAAAAAAAAAATAGCTGAGCTTGGTGCCTGTGGCTCAAGTGGCTAAGATGCCAGCCACATACACCTGAGCTGGTGGGTTCAAATCCAGCCCAGGCCCGCCCAACAACAATGACAGCTGCAACGAAAAAATAGCCGGGCATTGTGGTAGGTGCCTGTAGTCCCAGCTACTTGGGAGGCGGAGGCAGGGGAATCCTTTGAGCCCAAGAGTTGGAGGTTGCTATAAGCTATATGATGCCACAGTACTCTACCCAGGGCAACAGCTTGAGGCTCTGTATCAAAAAAAAAAAAAAAATAGCCAGGCGTTGCAGTGGGCACCTGTAGTCCCAGCTACTCAGGAGGCTGAGGCAAGAGACTCTCCTAAGCCTAGGAGTTGGAGGTTACTGTGAGCTGTGATGCCATGGCACTCTACCAAGGGCGACAAAATGAGACTCTGTTCCAAAAAAAAACCAAAAATTATTTCATTCAAACTGATGCTTTAGTCGTAATAAAATAATTAATGTCCAAAATAATTTAAAAAATAATAAAATAATTAATGTCCAAAATAATTTAAGTCATAAGTGATCTTCCTGTTATAAATAGGCTTTGGTTTTAAAGCATATTATTTAAGTTAATGCTTAAGAATTAGGGCCAAATTCTCCTTAAAACAATTTTTTGATGAGATTTCCATACTGTTCATGAAGTTTGAGAATCCATTTTAAGTCTTTGGGAATATTCTTTCAATGTTCTGTCTTGGGTCGGTCAAAACCCATTTGAATCTTTTACTGTTCTGCCTGCCTTCAAGGACCTGAAAATGATCCTGATGGTCCTGAGAGCTACATCAATATGAGCTTACCACTTACCATTTTGTTTTTCTTTTTTCTTTCTTTATTTTTATTTATTTATTTATTTATTTATTTTGAGACAGTCTCACTATGTTGTCCTCAGTAGAATGCTGTGGTGTCACAGCTCACAGCAACCTCCAATTCTTGGGCTTATGAGATTCTCTTGTCTCAGCTTCCCAAGTAGCTTAGACTACAGGTGCCTGCCACATCACCTGGCTATTTTTAGTTGCAGTTGTCATTGTTGTTCAGCTGGATTGGGCGGGGTTTAAACCTGCCAACTTCGATGTATGTGGCTGGCACCGTAACCCCTGTGCTGCAGGTGTCCAGCCACCATTTTGTTTTCTATCGTTCCTTGCCTAAAGTATTTAGGAACTTGAACTTAAAATGTTCACTAATGGCTGGGCTCAGTGGCTCACACCTATATTCCTAGCACTCTAGGAGGCCGAGGTGGGTGGATAACTTGAGCTCATAAGTTTGAGACCAGCTTGAGCAAAAGCGATAGGAAAAAAAAAAAAAAAAACTGCAGCAAGAGGATCTCTGCAGCCCAAGAGTTTAAGGTTGCTGTGAGGTATGACACCATGGCACTCTATCAAGGGTGACAAAGTGAAACTCTGTTTCAAAAAAAGAAAAGAAAAGGTTTACTAGAGGCCCTTTTAGTAGTATGATTAATCTTTCATCTAGCTTTTTGTTATTCCTTAAAAATAAAGAATGCTTTATCAAACCCTGGTGATTAACATTTCTTTTTCTTTTAGAGCATGGATCACTTTGATGACATCGGTCCTAGTGTTGTAATGGCCTCTCCAGGCATGATGCAGAGTGGCTTATCCAGAGAGTTATTTGAAAGCTGGTGTACTGATAAGAGGAATGGCGTCATTATAGCAGGCTACTGTGTAGAAGGGACACTTGCCAAGGTCAGTTACAGCCTCAGGCTGTCACATTACAGAGGTGGCAGGATCCTCAACAAATTTTTTTCATTGAAGTAGTTCTTTAGATGTAAGTTTTGACTTTAGAAAATGAGGATGAAAATAGGTAGCTAGAGATGTATGGATAATGGGGAATTACGCAGGCGTTGAATGTGATCCCCAGGCAATTGGTGCATACCTTAAAGTATGAGAACAATAATGGAGACAAACACAAATACCCTTGTCTGACGAGGAAGAGATTTACTAAAATGTACATATGTTCTCTTAAAAGCTGTAGAATGTGTTTGGGTTGCCTACCTATTTTCCTTTTGGTATAAAATGGTTGATGTTAGCTATCAGAGATGTAGGCATCGTAGAAGATGTACACAAAGCTTCCAAGGCCGTTTCTGAGCACCTAAGCATCATATTCTTATCCTCTTATTAATAGATATTAATAATATTTTAATTTTTTAAAATAGAATGATTTCTCTTTTAGATCATTTTTATTACTTAACCTTATTCTGTAAAGTCCTTCAGTGATGTACCTGCCATACACTTAAAATAGATCCCAGAATAGAAATACACTGTCCTTTGTACAGATGCTCATATCTGGGAAATGACTTTTCAGAGCAGAGTAGCCTTTCCACAGAGCTGCCATCTTCTAGTAATTTACCAAAATGATGACCACAAAGGGAAAGAGGAGAGGCACCCGAAACATGTTCTCTAGGCCTTTTTAAAAATGTGGAGTTGTTTCTTTGGCCATATACGTGCAAGAAAGGTGATACTGTAGATTTCAGGGGAATGGCTACTGTCCAAGAAGGCATGCCACACAAATGCTGCCGTGGCAAAACCGGGAGAGTCTGCGGTGTCACCCAGTGCTGTTGGCATTGTCGTAAACAAACAAGGCGAGCTTCTTGCCAAGAGTATTAATGTGCATATAGAGTGTATTAAGCACTCTAAGAGCGGAGACAGCTTTCTGAAATGTATGAAGGAAAATGATCAGAAAAAGAAGGAAGCCAAAGAGAAAGAGAGGTACCTGGTTCAAGTGAAGCATCAGCCTGCTCTACCCAGTGACGCTCACTCTGAGAACCGGTAGAGAGGAGCCTGAGCTGCTGGAACCCATTCCTTGTGAACTCACGGCAGAACAGCTATGAAAAATGAAAAGCTATTATAAAAAAAGGAAAGAGGACCCAGGAGAATAGTCAGGAATACAGGTTTGTCTAAGAGTAAAAATTTTCATGCCAGCACTCCAAATGCGTAGAGTTTCAGATAATCTGCTTATTTTCCTTATTAAATGTTTGCTTTATCAAGAAAATAAGTATTTGATATTTACTGAGTTGAAAGAACTCTTAACATAAGAGTTTATGATTAGGGCTGGGTGTGGTGGCTCATGCCTGTAATGCTAGCACCCTGGGAGGCCAAGGCTGGTGGGTTGAGCTCATGTATTCCAGACCACCCTGAGCAAGAGTGATATCCCATCTCTTAAAAATATAGCCAGGCATTGTGGCAGCTGCCTGTAGTCCCAGCTGCTTGGGAGGCTGAGGCAAGAGGATCTTTGAGCCCAAGAGTTTGCGGTTGTGGTGAGCTGTGATGCCATGGCACTCGACCCCACGGTGACTGAGTGAACCTTGTCAAAAAAAAAAAAAAAAATTATGACTGCATGATAAAAAGAAATTATACCTTCTCTAATTGGATAATTTGTTTTGCTTTGATATTAATATTTTTCTTTATTTTTAACAGCATATTATGTCTGAACCTGAAGAAATCACTACCATGTCTGGACAGAAGTTACCACTGAAAATGTCTGTTGATTACATTTCTTTTTCCGCTCACACAGATTACCAACAAACCAGTGAATTTATTCGTGCTTTGAAACCACCTCATGTGGTTAGTCTGGGAATTTGATTTACGGTATTAAAGGGGAGAAAAGCTTACCTAAGAAACCACAGAGCAGCCAGTTCACAAATCAAGCATCCCTTTCTGTTAACTCAGCGCTTTATGAGCAGAGTATCACACTTGCACTTAAATTTTACCTTTACAACTCTGTTTTGAGTTAGGCACGCTGCACACTTTAATTTTCTCCATCTTACGCTAACTCTGATTCAGACCTAACAGCCCTAATTCTAATGTTTATTATTTCCTGTTGCTTCTCTAATAGTTTAAGAGCCAGATTTTGGAATACAACTGCTTGTTTTGAATCCCAACTCCCTCCCTAACTTGCTTGTAACCCTGAGCAAAGTACTAAACCTCTTTGTACATTATTTGTAAGTAGGAATAATAATACCTCATAAGGTATTATGTCAAATAAGAGAATGTATTTTTAAAGGCCTTATTACAGTACCTGGCACATAGTAAATACTTAATAGTAATATCAAATAGGCAGTGCAAGGATAATTAGTACAGATAAGAAAGATTTGTCACGGAAGAATAAAAGTTGAAAATTTAAATAGATATGAAAACATTACATAGTTCCTTATTAGTATGACTTATATTTTTAAGTTTTATTTAATTATGAAAGTAACAGTAATGTATTTTGTTGGGATTGGGAAGAGGGGTAAGCTGGAAAAATATAAGTATTTTTAATTAGAGAAACATTAATGAAATGTGTCTGTAGAAAAATAGGTGAATATGGGCAGTGCCTGTGGCTCAAAGGAGTAGGGCACCGGCCCCATATACCGGAGATGGCCAGTTCAAACCCAGCCCCAGCCAAAAAAAAAAAAAAGAAAATAGGTGAATATAAAAATACATAAATAATAAAACAAAGGAAAGAGGTGGATACCCTTTCTGAATGTGTTAGAAAATAGCTTAGAGAAACTGAACTATTGTTAGTATTTTTTGTTCGTTGCTTTTCAAATATTTTTAACTGTAGTAAAACTACATACATACATGTACATAACTAAAATGTACAGTTTTAACCATTTTTACGTATACAATCCAGTGGCATTAATTATATTCACCATATACCGCCATCACCACTGTTTTCAAAACTTTTGTCACCCCAAACAGAAATTGTTTGCATTGATTCCATTAAGCAGTAACTCCCCATTCCCTTCTCCTCTCAGCCCCTCATATCCTCTAATCTGTCTTTTATCCCTGAATTTGACTATTCTCAACATTTCGTGTAAGAGGAATCATGCAATACTTAATGATATTTTCAAGGTTCATCATTGCAGCACCTATCAGAACCTCGTGCCTTTTGTGGTTGAGTTATATTCCATTGTGTGTTTGCCACATTGTATTTATCCATTCACCTGTGAACGGATACTTCAGTTGTTTCCTCTTTGGGCTAGTGAGAAGTGGTGTCTCCTCCTGGTTTTGGTTTTCACTTCCCTGCTGACTAGTGATGCTGAGCATCTTTCTATGGTTCTTTGGTTGGGTTTTGAGTCCTTTCTAGCATGCTAATCCTCACAGGTGTTTGCCATTGAATCTTAACAGTCGGATTCTTAGCGGAGGAGAATCACTCAGCTGTCCTAGTGTGGTAGTGTATAGAGTTTAGCTACAGTGTAGGCGCCTCCCTGGGGTTTCTGATGTATGTGGTTTATGGACATTCCCCCGGATTTTCAAGCCAGGGAGGAAATGTTGTTGTGCTGGGCTTTCTCTCTGGCGTTACCCATTTCATCTCATTGCTCTTCAGGTTCTGTTTCTGCTGATAGTTTAAGTTCCTGGGCTGACCTTGTTATTTACTTTCCTCCAATAAGCAGCTCTAATAAAAGTGTATCTACATGATAAAATTATAATACACATAGTAGTGTTGGTGGTAGTAATTAATAATACCTAACATTGGGGTGGCGCCTGTGGCTCAGTGGTTAGGGCGCCAGCCCCATATACTGAGGTTAGCGGATTCAAACCCAGCCCCGGCCAAACTGCAACAAAAAAAGTAGCCAGGCGTTGTGGTGGCGCCTTTAGTCCCAGCTACTTGGGAGGCTGAGGCCGAGAATCGTCTTAAGCCCAAGAGTTGGAGGTTGCTGTGAGCTGTGTGCCATAGCCCTCTACCTGTCTCAAAAAAAAAAGTAGCTAACATTGGCTGAGGCGGAGGTCACAGTGTGAGCACAGGACACAATTATAAGAGGGTCTTTAACTAACATAAATGCAAGCAGTACAACCTGGTTCTTATACCCTCAATGAATTCCCAACAATTAAAAAAAAAATAGCTAACATTAGGCCGCAATAGTGGCTCACATCTGTAATCCTGGCACACTTGGAGGCTAAGGCAGGTGGATTGTTTGACCTCAGGAGTTGGAGCCAACCTGAGCAAGATCAAGACCTTGTCTCTAAAAATAGCCAGATATTGTGGTGGGTGCCAGTAATCCCAGCTGCTTGGGAGGCTAAGGCAAGATTATTGCTTGAGCTCAAGAGTTTGAGGTTGTGGATGGTGTCTGTGGCTCAAAGGAGTAGGGTTCCCCCATATGCCAGAGGTGGTGGGTTCAAACCCAGCCTCGGCCAAAAAAAAGTTTGAGGTTGCTGTGAGTTATGACGCTGTGGTAGTCTGTCTAGGGCTACAAAGTGAGACTCTGTCTCAAAAAAAATAAAAAATAAGGCCAGGCACAGCGGCTCACACCTGTAATCCTAGCACTCTTGGAGTCCAAGGTGGGTGGATTGCTTGAGCTCATGAGTTTGAAACCACCCTGAGCCAGAGCGAGACCTCATTTCTAAAAAAAAATAGCCGGCTCGCTGCCTGTGGCTCAAGCGGCTAAGGCACCAGCCACATACACCTAAGGTGGCGGGTTTGAATCCCCAGCCCAGGCCCGCCAAACAACAATGATGGCTGCAACCAAAAAATGGCCAGGCATTGTGGCGGGCGCCTGTGGTCCCAGCTACTTGGGAGGCGGAGGCAGGAGACTCGCTTGAGCCCAGGAGTTGGAGGTTGCT
>CAUYQV010187775.1:0-16773 GCA_963574575.1 Galagoides demidoff
TGCCTTTCACTCTCCACTGCACTTCACTCACCTCTGTCCCTCACTCACCTCTGCCCCGCACTCGCCTCTGCCCCGCGCTCGCCTCGGCCCAGCACTCCGCGCTGACCGTCGCTCGGCCCTCGCCGGCGTGCGCTGCGGTGAGCCTTGTGCGGATCTGATTGAGTGGCCGAGGTGAGTGGGGGGCAGAGGTGAGTGAGGGACAGAGGTGAGTGAAGTGCAGTGGAGAGTGAAAGGCAGGGGAGAGTGAAGGGCAGGGGAGAGTGGGGGGCAGAGGAGAGTGAGGGGCAGAGGTGAGTGGGGGGCAGAGGTGAGTGAGGGACAGAGGTGAGTGAAGGACAGAGGTGAGTGAAAGGCAGGGGAGAGTGAAGGGCAGAGGTGAGTGAAGGCAGAGGTGAGTGAAGGGCAGAGGTAAGTGGGGGGCAGAGGTGAGTGAAGAGTAGAGGAGAGTCAAGGGCAGAGGTGAGTGTAGGCTCAGGTGAATGAGGGGCAGAGGAGAGTCGAGGACAGAGGTGAGTGAAGGGTAGAGGAGAGTCAAGGGCAGAGGTGAGTGCAGGGCTGAGCTGAGTGAAGGTTCACGTGCCTGAAGGGAGGCACAGGTGAGTGAAGGGTAGAGGTGAGTGTAGGCTCAGGTGAGTGAGGGGCAGAGGAGAGTGAAGGACAGAGGTGAGTGAAAGGTAAAGGAGAGTCAAGGGCAGAGGTGAGTGAGGGGCAGAGCTGAGTGAAGGTTCAGGTGCCTGATGAGGGCACAGGTGAGTGAAGAAGCTCACTGCTCAGGCAGGAAGAGCAGCTCCGTCAGACTGGAGGGGTAGTGCTGCGTTATCCTCTTTCAGAACTGAAGTCAGAGAAGCAGCGACGTGGGGTCTCCTGAGACTTCCAGGCAGGCCCGGATGCCAGCGAGATCATCGTTACACCCAGAAGAGACCTCTCTGTCCCTCTGTCCCTAGTGTGCATGTGTACGCCCCTCTGTCCCCAACTGGGCACAGGCGACAAAAGAGGAGTTCAAACCATGGTCAGGGGTTCACCCCTCACCCATAGAACACAGCTACAATTCAGCGGAGGGCTCCAGTCCTCATTCGGTGCTCCCTGAGAACGCTAGGCCCAGGGCGGCAGATGCCAAGTCAGGGCCTCCGAGAATCCCTGGGAGCCACCGGCCGCCGGGGATAGCGCAGGCGGGCGGCGCCGCGCACTCTGGCCGGGCAGAGCGTCACTTCCCCAGGCGCCGGCTGGGGAAGTTTACACGCAGATCTCGGCGAGGAGAGCCCAGGGAGAGCGCCCCAAGCCCCAGGCTTTCGTTTCCCTGCCGCACTTGGCTTTCCTGCCCCGCTTTCGTTTCCCCGCCGCACTTGGCTTTCGTTTCCCCGCGGCTCCTCCCGCTGCCCGCCCGCGCCGAGTTTCGTTTCCGCGCTGCGGCCGAGGGCGGGGTCGCTGCGGCGCCCATGGCCTTCGCCGGCCTGCGCGCGCCACTCGTGCTCGGGCGTCTCTTGAGGCCGCTGCGCGGGCGGCGCGGGGTCTGCGCTCGGGCCATGGCCCCGCCGCACTGCTTCGCGCTGGAGCTCCCTGACTGCACCTTGGCCCACTTCGCTCTGGGCGCGGACGTCCCCGGCGACGCTGGCGTCCCGGACACGCGCCCGGATCCCCGTCGGGCGGCGCTGCTGGGGCCCTCGGGACGCAGCTACTCCCTGTGCGCGGCTCTGGCCCCGGAGTTCGGTTGCCGGGCCCGGGTCCGCGCGGCGCGGCTGCACCAGCGCCTGCTGCACGAGCTGCGCCGCGGCGTCTTCCAGCAGTGCCAGCTGCGCAGTCTGCTGTGTTACTGCTCGGACGTGCAGGCCGGCGGCGCGCAGCACGGCTTCCTACTGCAGGACCCCCTCGATGGCCCCGACACTCGGCGCGCCTTGATTCAGCTGCTGGACTCGTGCCAGGAGGCCCAGCGCCCGCTCCTGGGCGAGTTCGAGGCCGACCGGCACGGCCAACTGTGGCATCGCCTATGGGCGGTGCAAGAAGGCCTGCCGCTGCCGATGGGCAGCGTGCGGGTTGTGCCAGCCCCGGAGCCTCCGCTGCACCCGGTGGTGCCCGACCTGCCCAGCTCCGTGGTCTTCCCGGACCGCGAAGCCGCCCGGGCCGTTTTGGAGGAGGTAAGAATTCCGTCCCCAGAGCTCATTGTGGTATCTGGACTTTCCAGACCAGAGTACTGCACCACGTAGTTGGCCTCTAAAAGCCTCTCTTGCCTGGGTGGTTTCTTTATTCGCCTTCCCACATCAGTTAGGAAAGATGTACTACACGGCAGGCCCTGTAGTAGGCACTGTGGCTCTTTCAAGATTCTCATTTGCAAGGATCTTCCTACCTGATGCATCCCTGCTCCGTGCGGGGAATGCTGGCTATGCCGCAAATGCTTGCTTAGAGTTCTAGAGAAGGCCGTTGTGTAGTGCAGGAAAACACTGTCATCTAGGAAGTAATTCAAGCATCTTGGGGTGTAGAGGAAAGTGCAGGAGTTTGGGGGGTTAAGAAATTTAGACTTAAGCGGTGCCCACCTCCTTACTGGCTGTGGATTGCTTACGACTTACTCAGCTAGGCTACCCCATTCTTTCCTCGTTCACCTGTAAAACTCCTGTCTTGCAGTGTTGCTGAGATGATTAATAGCAGGTGTTTAAGATGGAAAGTTCTTTCTGAAAAAAGATGGAAAGCTAAAGTAAACAGATGGGACCTCCCAAGGATGCCCTGTGGGTGTCAGAAATATTTTAGCCATTTCTGATCCAGCGTTACAGAGCAGTTAAGAATGAAGGATCAACCAGAAGGGGTGGAATTCAAACTGGCATCTATTGTGTTATTTTCAGCAAGTTTCTCAACATTCTTGTCCTCAGTTTCCCTAATCCATAAGATAGGAATAACAATAATGTCACCTTCCCAAAGTTACCATGGAGATTGGCCAACTTAGTAAAACACTTAGAAGATGGCCTTGCTCAGAATAAGCATATAGATAATTAATGGACCAGTGTGGGGGCCTCACTGTGGAGGTGCTGTGAGCAGGCAGTGAGGTGATGCACTCTGAGGAGCTTTGAATTCCCAGAAGTTCTCTCTGCTGGCTTTGTGGTGGTGCAAGGTTGGCACTTTTCTCAGCCCTCTGTATGGTAAGGAGATGGTGAGATGGAGGTGCAGACTGCTCTCTTTAGGGCCAGCCATGCACCTGATTTCCCACAGTGAGAACAGACTGTTCCAGGCAGGCCTGCAGCTCACGGTCTCTGCTGGCACAGCCCCTCATTCTGTGCCTTGCCTGATCTCCTGCGGTGGCAGCTGCTCACCGAGGCTGCAGGCTGAGTGATCCAGCTACTCAGGGTAAAGTAAAGGAATCCAATGTGTCCCAACTTCAAAATACTCTGAATTGCACAAGGCCAGCACAGTGCTCAGTGGAACTTATTAGCATTTGGCAATCTTGTCCTCAGCCATTTAGATGCGGTTTCTGGCAAAGCCCCTGGGCTTCACTGCTGACCAGCAGATGTTGTTTTGCAGTGCACACCCTTTATTCCTGAAGCCCGGGAGGTGCTTGACCTGGTCGACCAGTGTCCCAAGGAGGTCCAGAAAGGAAAGTTCCAGGTTATTGCCATCGAAGGACTGGATGCCACTGGTAAGAGAATATTACTTTGTAATGATAGGCAATGACATCGATGGATCTGTCACAAACATAGAAATTGTCCCTGCAAAACCAGACCTTATAGAGTCTGATGTGTGCCTCCACTGAGCAGCAGGGTCCCTGCCAGATAGGCCCTGGGATGCAAAGATGAGCAGGAGCCACAGTGGGACCTACGTGGTGTGGGAGAGCCCAGCCCTGTGCTCTGGGGAACACAAGAGGCGCAGAGCCTATCCTCTGAGGGGTCATGGGAGGTGGGGTGTGTGGTCAGGGGAGATACCAGGGTTGGGTTTAAGTACATGGGGGAGTTGGTCAGGTGAGGAAAGCAGGCAAGGCCCTCTAGACAGAAGAAATAGTGCAGGCAAAGATATGGACTGGTGAGGAGTGTCTGGGAACTGTGGGCAGTTCAGAGGTTCCTTTTGGGACAGAATGTGAATGAACTGGGAAATGGAGGCGGGCATTTTTTGAGCTGTCAAAATACAATGGTTGTGCCCACATGGAGACTGAAGCACAAATGCAGGGGGAGGGCTGCTCCCCCACGCTCAGACCAAAACACAAATGCAGGGGAAGGGCTGCTCCCCCACACGCTCAGACCAAAACACAAATGCAGGGGAAGGGCTGCTCCCCCCCACTCTCAGACCAAAACACAAATGCAGGGGAAGGGCTGCTCCCCCACACGCTCAGACCAAAACACAAATGCAGGGGGAGGGCTGCTCCCCCACCCTCAGACCAAAACACAAATGCAGGATAAGGGCTGCTCCCCCACGCTCAGACCAAAACACAAATGCAGGGGAAGGGCTGCTCCCCCCCACGCTCAGACCAAAACACAAATGCAGGGAAAGGGCTGCACCAAGGTCTCAGGACCCAGGGAGAAGGGGCTGATCTGGGAGGGCACTGATGGCCGTGTGGGTAAGCACGAGGAGTTTCTCTTTCCTATGTCAATTTGAGGCACGCAGACGTTTATTTTTGATAATGTGAAAGGTCATTCCCACATTGTGGCCCTTTGGGTACACAACTAGGCAGACTGGGGCACAGGCTATGGCTCCTGTCCACTGTCCTGGGTCCATTTGAATGATCAGGTCATGCTTGGCTTTCCTGGAGACCAGCTGTTATCACTGGCACATACCAGTGGGGCTGCAGCCCAGTTGTAGTTATTGTAGGTTTTCTCAAACACAGAGGGAATTTTAACAGCATCAGTCCTTCATCTAGTGTGTTTTTTTTTTTATCATTTATTTTGTACTAGAGCTAATTTAGATTTGGTATAATTACAAGATTTGTAAAAATTTAGCCTCATGACAGGCATCAAAATTTGCAAGGAGATTGCATGGTTGGCAAACAGAACATGAGTTAGTGATTCTGTCTGCCATGTTGGTGCAGCTGTGGTCCAGCCTGTCAGCAGGGTGAGTTTGGGTAAATTTGTTAACTTCCCCAGTGCTCATCTTCATCTGTGAGATGATTAAATATTAACTAATTTGCAGGGTCTTTGAGAGAACTAGAAGCAGATTATGTGTGACATGCGTGTTTCATAGTAGACACTGAGAAATGGTGGCTGTTGTCAGGATCCTTCTTGATTACCCAAAGAAAAAAATAAGGAAAGTAAACATTTGATAGTGAAGTGTATGAGAGAGAAAAATAAATTAAGTCAGAATGGACAGCAGGAGCTCAGAGAAGCTGGGGAAAATTGCCCCTGTGTAGATCATATTCTCATCACCCATCCTATTCTGGCCAGCAGCTCAGAAGTAGGAGACAGGTCCTGAGAAGTCCCAAGTGCGTCCCCCGGGGCTGTGCAAAGGCAGGCCAGACCATGAGGCGTAAGGCAGCCACAGCTCTAAAGAGGACCTGGAACCCTAGAGGCACATACAGAACCTCTAAAGGGCAGGTCCAAAGGGGTGAGAGCCGGCGGGAGTGGGAGAACCAGGCTGGGTGGCCCAGGGACATAGTGAACACTAGCTCGGGCTGAAAATAAAAAGCAGCACAGTAAAGGGGCTCTGGTACCAGCCGCCCCAACACCAGAGGTGATCATTAAGTAGAATTTTGCCTCCATGTATTCTAATACCAAACAGAGGATACCTAGGTTCCTATAGGTCTGCAGCGTTTTACAATGAATTGTATTATGTACTCAACTCCTTTTATTTGCAAGTTGAAAGAATGTCCTTGTTCTTTCTATGTTAATATTAACTTTTGGGTGTCACATGGTGGCTGCGGCTAAGATGGGCTATATTTTGTGTCTGACCCACAGGTAAAACCACAGTGACTCAGTCGGTTTCAGATTCACTCAAGGCCGTCCTCTTAAAGTCACCTCCCTCTTGCATTAGCCAGTGGAGGAAAATCTTTGACGCAGAACCAACTATCATTAGAAGAGCTTTTTACTCTTTGGGGAATTATATTGTGGCTTCTGAAATAGCTAAAGAATCTGCCAAATCTCCTGTGATTATAGACAGGTATGTATAATAATGCCTGAGATTAGGCATTTTCTCCCTAACCTATACGTACATACACATGCAAGTAGACAACTGTGTTCTTCAAACTGTATCATGTCTGTGATTTATTAATCACATAATAATGTCTGTGATTTATTAATCACCCGCACCAGTAATGCCTTGATAAATGCATTATTTACATTATACTGATACCTGGAACAATAACTTGGGTACGTGGATATTAAATGTTACCCCCCAGTTTATAAATGAGACACATGGGTCTCGGAAAGGCTAAGAAACTTGCCACAGCGACTGAGCTGGACACAGCATATTGAGATGCTAATCAGTCTCTTCTTCACAAATCCATCCTTTCACTGGTTCAGTTGTTCACTGGCTTATTCAACACCTACTTATTGGGCACTTACTGTGTGCCAAAGCCCGTTCTCAACTCAGTGGCTTCAGTGGTAAGTGAATTAGATAGTTTTCTGCTTTCGTGGAGCAAACATAGAGTTGCAGGAAAGATTATCATCAGGTCAGCAAACACAAGATGGTAAATGCTAAAAGGGCAAAGTAACGGGCTAGAAAACACCTAAAGCCCCACTGGATGCGACATGGAAAGGTGGTCTGAGAGGGCGCTGCTAATCTGAACCCTGGTCAAAGACAGCCGGTGAGAACATTCCAGAGTAATAGGAAGCACTAGGAGAGAGGAAACTGCCCAGGCAAAGCTCAGACAGAGAGCAGGGATCATACCCCATAACTGGAAGAGGCCTGGTGTGCTGGAGACGCAGGAAGAGGAGTGCTTTCTGGATGAGCGGGGAGAGGGGCATTACTATAGAAGCTATGTATAAAGTGTTGGCAAATTGCATTTGATTTGAACCGATGTAGTTTCCTTGGTGGCAGAATTGGAGAATACTAAATAGTGGAAAGAGTCTAAAATTGATGGCCAAAGGGTATGATTATTTAAAATGAGCAGCCGTGTTGTCAATGAGAGAACTCCATAGAAAACAGGTCCCTAATTCTTCCCTTGATTTTTCTTCTTTGTGTTTGTGAATTGTCTGCAATTTAGTTCTTTAAAGAGACGCTGCTTCACTTTGTCAGATGAAAAGAAAAGAGCAGTTATTTGTTGTCTCGGTGGGTTTTGTTCATGTTTAATGAAATCCATTTTAGACAACACCGTCATCTAGCTGAAAAATACAGGAGACAGAGTAATTTTTGCGGGTGACTATGGTTAAGGTTGGCGACTTAATAACCCTTATTACCTTAAAAAATCTATTCTTGCTGGTGGTTTTTCTACAATAAAGAAGACTTTTAAAATTAAGATAATATCAGCCTCTGTGTTCATAGTTAGGTATTTACTTCTGTGACTGTGGAGCATGGCAGAGCATAGTGCGGATTGTAGTTTGAAAGAAAAAGAAAACCTGGACCCTGCCCAAATTTATTGAGCTTGGGGGACACTGTGCATCTGGTAAAGAAGGTGAGAGTGCAAGATTGTGAGGAATGAGCCGGGTAAGGAGTACACTGGAAGGCGTCCCAGCAGAATCTACAGGAGCTGCTGCTGTGGTGCCCTGATGTGCTCAAAGCATGCTTGCAGGTGGACCAGGGCTTGGAAGGCAAAAAATCAGCTCTAGTTTAGAAGGGGGAGTCTTTCAACAGAATCACTTGTAAAGGGAGTGGAGGGCATAGAGGAGGAGGCAGCGAATTCTGCTTGGGAGCTTCATAGGAGCTGGAGTCTGAAGGAAGAGGAGGATTTCGCTGGCTGAGAATGTCCCCCTTGCCAGAGGGAAAAGTCTGAAGACAAACTCAGGTACAGATTGGCAAGGAGGTTCTGTGTCTCAGTAGAAAATGTGAACTTTTTCTGGAGGCAGTGGAAAGCCACTGGGCATTTTAAAATACAGGACTGATTTGATTTTCATTTATTTTCATTTATGCTTTCGATTTTATTTTCCTTCCCTCAAAATATTTTTTTTAAATAGCCAGCAGAAAGCGTGGCTGACTTGCCCTGAGAGGGTTTTCAGGCAGCCGCGTTGGCCTGCTGGTCTCCCTGCCTGGTGCTGGCACAGGATAACGGGAGAGCTGGGAAGGACACGGGAGGCTTCCAGCCCAGGGTTCCCAGAACATCCATTTCATCTGCTTGTTCAATTTGAAAACAATATAAGGACAGATGTGGGGTTGCCAAGTTTTTATTCTGCACAGATCCGGCCTTAGAGACCAAAGGATTTCAAGACACACCTACCATCCTCTTCCACCAGCCCTTCTGAGAAGGGATAAGTGGGCCCTTGGGTGCTCAGCTGGACAAGCGGAGTCCACTGCATTAGTGCTCATGTTGAATTTCATTTTTCTAGTGTTTTATAATTTTTTATTTTATAAAACATTAATTTGATTTAATTTATGTACTGGTAGGAAAGTTTCCACTCTGCTAGCTTGGAGTCAGCGTCCCCTAGGCTGGTATTCAGTTGCTGCGGTGACTCTCCTGCAGATGGGACATCCTGCTCCTTCTCTTACCAGGTACTGGCACAGTACGGCCACATATGCCATTGCCACCGAGGTGAGCGGGGGTGTGCGCTACCTGCCGCCGGCCCATCACCCCGTGTACCAGTGGCCCACGGACCTGCTTAGACCCGACCTGGTCCTGCTGCTCACCGTGAACCCCGAGGAGAGAGTGCGGAGGCTGCAGGGTCGTGGAATGGAGAAGACCAGAGAGGAGGCCGAGCTGGAGGCCAACAGTGTGTTTCGTCAAAAGTAGGTGTCCTCCAAGTGAGATGAGTGGCAGAGCAGGTGTCCCTGAAGTGAGGACGGCCACTGGCGCTCGCTGTAGGAATATGAGGAAATGATATTGTTCCCAGTCTTCAAATGCAAGAAGCAGTATCCTCCAAATGATGTCACGGCCACAGCATTGCCATGTTAAAGCGGTAGCTATCTGGCTGGGGGCCAGACCTGGCTATGCCAGTAGTAGCATGAACCTGGGTAAGACAAGTATCTCTGTGCCTCAGTTTCCCCTGTCATAATCTAAAGGGCACAGAGGACTGGGCGCACCCAGTAGCTTTCACCTACTTGGTGCTTTCCATGTGGGGACACCATTCACTTACGATGCTGCGTAACCCTGCACATCCCTGCGAGGAAAGCATTAGCCACGGTGCATAGTTTACAAAACACAGGCTCAAAAGAGTAAGTAAGTTGTCTAAATTTATATGTCCATTAAGTAGTAAACTGGGGTTCAAGTTAAGATCTTTCTGATTTTGAAGACACTGTGTTTGTTTTAATTAGAAAGTTATGGGCACAATAGCAGAAGAGGGGCTGATCAGCCTTCCTGCTTCATGGTTGGCTGTGAATTGGTTCTACAGCTCTGGTTTTAAAAACTAGAGCAAATGTTTTAAGTGACTAAGCAATGCCAGCGACGTAACAACGGCTGTGTGTAATGATACTGCGTTAAGGCGTTTCCTCGTATTAACCATCTAAACCTCATTGCACACTTACAAGGTATTGTTTAAATTCTTGTTTTACAGAGAAGAAAACTGAGGCAAAGAGAGGATAAGAAATTTGACAAGTTCACGCAGCTACTAAGTAGGAAAGCAGAGCAGTGGACACAAACAGTGTAGCTTGAGGCCCCTTGTTAACCACAGTACTGCGGGGTTTCCAGAAGGAAGTGGGCACCTGTCACCTGTACACATATCAGGGCTAGCTGACCTGGAAACGTCACAGGACTCGAAGTAAAAACAGTGTGTAAACTAAGGCTTTTGTGGGAAGAAATTTGTCACTGAACACGTTCACTAAACTCTTCGAGCCCCCACCACTGTCTCTGCAGACCATTCCCCTCCTAAGGTTACTCTGAGTATTAAATGAGAAAGGTCGATCAGAATGCTAATGCTTGGCAGGTAATAAGTATGCAGCCAATGCTAGTTATTAAGCCTTAGTATCAATTTGTCATTTATTAAACAAAATGCATCAATATCTTCTGTGGGCAAAGCTTACAGATGAGTCAGGGATAGGAACTTGCTGTGAGCTGTTTATATTACAGTAGGAAAATACTGGGAGCAGGAAGAGCTGTATTAAAAAGTAGACTTTTCATTCTGCTGTCCACAGGGTGGAAGTGTCCTACCAGCGGATGGAGAACCCTAGCTGCCACGTGGTTGATGCCAGCCCCTCCAGAGAAGAGGTCCTGCAGACAGTTTTAAACCTAATCCAAAGTCATTGTAACTGATGATAGTCACTCTGGCCTGGTGGTTTAGAAGTTGTTTGGGACATCTAAGCCTGCCATTTGTTATGCAGTTTCCCTGGATATCTGTGGCACAAGTGTGCTGTGTAACAGAAAATTGGAGACCAGACGATTTAATTCTACCCCATCCCCCATGCTCCCTTCTGACTGGTGGACCCAGGAAGCCTGAGTCGGATCGTGTTCCAGTGAGAGACCAGTGTGGACATTTTCTTGGAACATATTTTTCACTCCGTAACTTCCAAATTTCTGGAAGGCTTGTCTTATCCAGAAAGTATCAGCTGAACTGAAGCAATTGATATGATCTTCCAAATCAGTGGAGAACTCCGGCCTCTCCTTCTGCCCAGACTCGTGATGATGGCATGGTGGCTTCTTCCAATCTGGTTGCCCTTCGTAATGATCGTCTCAGCCCTAAATCCTACAGCCAAGTGTTCCCAAAGGGCCTGTCTACATGTCCTGGCTCCCCAAGGACACTCCTGCAGAGACCTTTATGGGCAAGGGACACTTCCAAGGAAAAAGCATCGATCTTGTGTCTGAGACTCCAGAGCCTTTTAGATAGTGATCTGGGTTGGCACTGCCAAGTGAGGTAGAAAGGCATTCAACCCAAGAGGCCTAACTGCAAAGATACCAACCTTCTCTGAATTATATTTTGCTTATTTGACTTTCTTTCCTTTGCTATAAAATATGGCTCAGGATATAATGAACATTTTTCAATGAGCTGGATGCATTTCACTCAGCTGATCCAACAATTTATTTATATTGATCTTTACATCATATGTTTGCTCAAGGGGGGAGGCCCTGAGTCACTAATTATAATCGGTGCCAAAAAGCTAAGTGCAATATTTATTGTGTATTTTCGTTTTGCAAATTTATCTTACTAAGCAGTGGATCCTGGAATGGGATTTCTTAGTAAATTATCTTTCATTTGAATGTCTTATGATTACACATGGTATCAGCTTTGAGATCTGTGTGAATAGAAAAACCTGGCTGAGCAAGGGGAAAAGTAATAAGCTGTGTGGCCCTCAGCGGTGGGTTGAACCACGACGTGATTACCTACAATTCCTCGGCGGTGGGTTGAACCATGACGTGATGACCTATAATTCCTTCAGTTCTAAGAGAGATGAGTCTCTGTGTTATTTTTAACCTGCCCACCATTTCTTAAGAAGATATTACCCCCAAATAATTAAATTTAAGGTCTTATCAGGTTTACCATATGGAATCTATTTTTAAAAGAACTATAGGTAATTTTTAACATAATCTATCTGTGTATCTAAACGGGTCACTAGTTTTAGTTGAAAATGTTTTTAAAGCTGACAAATAGAATGAGGTTCTTTGCAATGTGGTGTCTAATTATTTTATTGGTTGTATTTACTTTAAACACTTTGGAAAGCTTATACCAGCAGCCTACAAAAATAAACATGCAGTGACTTCTTCACGTTTCTCACACGTGAATAAACCTGCTGAGGCTTTCTTGGCTATGTTGTGGTCCTGGGTGCAGGTTGATTTGTCTGAAAAGCGTCCCTCCAACTCTTTTCAGGATTGTGGTATCTGAAAGGGAAGTTTGGTTAAGGAGATGGAAAGGTGTGAGCTGGAGGCTCCGTGGAATTTGTGGTCAAAGTGCTTAAGGAAAGGAGGGAGATGGTTTTGTTTTAAGCATCTTACAAATTTTAAAGTGATTTTTATGATCCATTCTTTATACACCTAAGCTTTTCATACAGTGAAAGGTGTATGATTTGTGAGTTTTAGATAAGACAATGTTTTATAATAGAAATAATTCTTTCAACAACTGGGCTCTTTACACACCAACCTATATATGGTCTGTGAGGATTAGATAAGACAGCGCGTCCTACCCCCAAACTGATGACAAGGAATCATTTGCTTGGCTGTGCTCATGGGTCTTGTTTATGGCAGTCCTGTGGTAGACCATTAGTTGCCTAAATATGTATCCTCTCTTTCTTCAAAAGTAATAGAGTGTTTCGCTCAGTACATTGGTGCTGAGAGTTCAGACTACCTTCCCAGGGCTCCCTTGTCGTGGGATGTAACCCACGGCTAGGCTCTTGCCAACAGTGCATATGTGAGCAGAAGGAACGTTGGAAACATCAAGGGGGGATTGTCCCTTTGCCCTTTAACTGTTCACAAAGGCTGTGCTTGGAGATGGCAGTGAACCTTCTAAGGACCAGAAGAGAATGATGGCACCAGAGAGACGGAGAAAAACCAGATGAATAGACACCAGTACCCTAATACGGAATCCACAGCCGCCTGGACCTCTACTTGGGCTTGCGTGTGTGATGAGCACATTTCTATCTGTTCTAAGCCATTCTTGATTTGGGTTTGTGACCCAGAACACCTGGTTAAGCCTATATGAATGTGCTTTTATATTTATTACACTGAGAGCCTAGGGCACATCCACTAAAATATGGGACAAATACTATGTTCAGTGAAGAAAAATAATCAAGACTAATCAATCATATGTAGCTGTTGACTAACTGGCTACTTAGAACTTACCAGGCTGGGCTTATGGAGTTTTCTTTCTATTTACTGGACAGAGACACCTCAAGAGAAGGCCCTGTGACACCGTGTGAAAACCCTGAAAAGCCATCACACCCAGCACAGTGATACTGTGTAAAAACCCTGAAAAGCCATCACACCCAGCATGGTGTCACCATGTGAAAACCCTGAAAGCCATCATACCCAGCGCAGTGACACTGTGTGAAAACCCTAAAAGCCATCACACGCAGCACAGTGACACTGTGTGAAAACCCTGAAAAGCCATCACACCAAGCATAGTGACAATGTGTGAAAACCCTGAAAAGCTATCACACCCAGCACAGTGACGCCGTGTGAAAACCCTGAAAAGCCATCACACCAAGCATGGTGATACCGTGTAAAAACCCTGAAAAGCCATCACACCCAGCACAGTGACACCGTGTGAAAATCCTGAAAAGCCATCACACCCAGCATGGTGTCACCATGTGAAAACCCTGAAAAGCCATCACACCCAGCATGGTGACGCCGTGTGAAAACCCTGGAAAGCCATCACACCCAGCACAGTGACACTGTGTGAAAACCATGAAAAGCCATCATACCCAGCACGGTGACACCGTGTGAAAACCCTGAAAAGCCATCACACCCAGCACAGTGTCAGTCACAAAGTTAGCAGTCAAGTCATGTTTCTTTTTTAATGCTTAAAATGATAGCCAAAACATAAGTTACACTAGAAAATTAGGATGTAAAATGAAATATTAATTATAAGATATGCACAAATAAGATTAACTAGTTTAAACATTTTTTTTTTTTTTTTTGGCCAGGGCTGGGTTTGAACATGCCACCTCCAGCATATGGGGCTGGCACCCTACTCCTTTGAGCCACAGGCGCTACCCAGTTTAAGCATTCTTTGAAGTCATGTACTGCATTGTATCTCCCTAGGCCAACATGGAGTTCCAAAGTCCTGGCTCAGTGGTTCCCAGCTCTGGTTATGCATTAGAATCACCTGTGCATGGCTTAGAAAAACTGATGCCAGGCCAGCTGCCACAGATCAGTTAAGTCAGTGTGTTTGGCAATGGTGTGTGTGTGTGGATGAGAAAAAGAGAGAGAGAGAGAGATTTCCATTTCATTCTGCTAGAGACCAGGGTTAGGCATTGTTCAGCATATATGGTCTCAGAAGTTCATAAACTTGAAGGCACATAGCCAACTAATAATTTACTATTTATTAAAGCATGAATTTGAATTGTAGTCTGTGAGGCAGACATGCGTAATATTTAACCATTTATCTATGGTAGTGGTTGTCAACCTGAGGGTCACGACTCCTTTGGGGGTCGAATGACCATTTCACAGGGGTTGCCTAAGACCGTCAGAAAACACAGTACCAAAACTGCAGTTATGAAGTAGCAACAAAAATAATTTTATAGTTCCACAAGATGAGGAACTGTATTAAAGGGTCATGGCATTAGGCAGGTTGAGAACCATTGCTCTAAGGAGAGGCTGGCTGAGCTGAGCTCAGGATCCCAACTCTGCGGCTCTGTGGTCACCTGCTGTTCAGTATGCATTTGAGGGTGTCTGTTATATGGGAGAGAGGTATTTGGAAATTTGGGGATTCAAGAAAACGTCAGGATTTACTTCTCAGGAATTTCACGTCCCTAGAGGTGACCCAGCGCACTTGGTCCCCAACATCTCCTTGCTCCTTCTTTCGTGGTAAGAGAGTTTTAGGTGGATATGTGGCTTCCTAGAGCATGACTGCATTTCTTGTGTTCCCTTGCAGCTATTTGCTCCACAAAGTATGGTCTGGCCTATGGGATGTGAGCAGATAGATCTGCACCACTTTAGGATGGTTCTTGTTCTTGCACAGGGTTGGGTATGGCTCTCCCAGCCCTTTTCTGCCTTTCTGCATGTTAGAAGAAAATGAGAATTGGACCTTGAATCAGCCACTTGGCTCCTTAACAGAAAGCTCTACATTGAAATGGTAGAGCCAGAATATCAGCCAAGATGGGTCACCCTTGAACTGTTTATTGTGGGAGAGAAATAAACATCTCTGCCTTGTCGAAGACCTTGCAATTTGGGAGACTCTCTCTCCTTTCTCTCTTACTTTTTATTGTACATAAAATGATCTTGTATCTTAATATATACCTAATGTAATCATTACAGTGTGGTAAGTTTATATAACTGCTCTCTCACTTCCTAAATTTACGGCTTTCAAATATAAAAGTAAACATATAACAAAGGTCTATTGGATGTGGCATAGGCTGTTATGGAGTATGCAAATAGTTAATATGGATACAAACTTAAATTACAAGAGATATTTATAGGGAGGGGAATGGAGCTGACCTTTGAGAAACGGACAGACATCCAAATTAACTTTTGAATGACACTCTTGCAAACTAAAATTTAAAGTGTTAAAGAAAATAGATGGGGTTTTTAGAAGGCTGTGAAATATATGCCTATCCTTTCTGGATGGTATCTCCAATGGAGTTTCTTAATTCCTACTAATGTTAAGTGAGTACTCATTTCACCACTGAATTATAGAGTATCAATCGCATCAATCACTTGTATAGAAGGAGAAAAGCAATGATACAAAAAATTATTCTGATGAAACATTTTTGAAAAATTTTCTTCATGACAATTTTGTTCTCTGAGTCATATTCTTTTTCTTCTACTTTTTGGGTTTCTATATGTGATGATATAATTTAGAAACAGACGTTGATCTTTAGCTAAAATGTCTTCCACTGAAATATGACCAGTTGGGTCTGCTTCTGATATGGCTCTTATGTTAGCTCAGCTTCCTTTGATAAGAACTGTAAACTCTGGACGGGAAAAAATGTCTCACAGGTAATGTAGAATGAACAAAAGAAGGTTCTAGAGTGCCTTAGGTTGTGGAGTAAAGGAATGCTATAGTTATGATTTTTATGTTAATCGTGGGCTTTGTTGACTAAACCTTGGTAGAAAAGACGTAACAATGTTTCTGTTATGAAATAAGGCCATGAGATAGTGAAAGGCAATCTTGCAAAATGTAGACGCTCCAAATTTTATGTTGACCTTCTGCCCATATCCCTGTCTAGTTCATGAGTCACACATGTGTAGAGCAGATTTCAGGTAAAAACAGAATATTTGTACGAGGTTTGAGCTGCCATCTAAGGGCAAAGTCTGAGTTTCAGTTTAATAAAGTTAATTGCTTAAAACAAAAAGTCAACTCCTTTTAATGGAATATCACACAATCCAGAGTCAACATAATATTCACAATATCCAAGGTATAATCTAAAATTACACGTAATGCAATGAGGAAAGAAAAGATAAAACATTATCAAGAGAAAAAAGTCTCTCAATGGAGACCAGCCCCGAGATGATCCAGATGTTAGAATTAGCAGCTAAGATTTTTAAAGCAGCTCTCACAGTTATATTCAAAGATGTAAAGGAAATATGCTTGTTATAAATAAAAAGGTGGTAAAACTCATAGAGAACTAGAAGCTCTAAAAAAGTGTCAAATGGAAATTCTGGGGCTAAAAATTTACATATCTGCAATTAAAAATCATTACTGGATGGGTTTAACATCAGAATACAGAGTTGATAAAGGGGAGGATTTATATATTTGAATAGAGATTAATAGAAATTCCCCAACTTAACCTCCAAAATATGAACAAAACATTGGAGATATGTGATATCAAAAGACCTAACCCACCTATACTTAGAATACTAGAGTAAAAGGAGAAGGAGAATGAAATATCTTTTTTAAAATGTAAAGAAAAAAACATTGACCCTATACAGAGAAATGTTTTCCTAAAATTTCTCCAATAGTAGGGTGACCAAACATCCCGCTTTTCGACAATTTGTCCCGCATCCTGCCATGGTTTAAAAAAGTCCCAATTTTTGGAAAGAATGCGCAAACGGGTGGGAGAACAAGAAGGGAATATACGGTTTTCGGCTGCCATGTGGCTATTTTGCCAGAATATGAGTTTTATATTATTTTTGTTAATTTTATAATGTTAAACTGTAATAATAACAAATAATTGCTGAGAAGTGATTATCGAGAA